>JAECUM010024128.1:56881-92564 GCA_016617855.1 Megalonaias nervosa
CTATATATATATATATATATATATATATATATATATATATATATATCACAAAATACATGGCCTCCTATTTATACATTGCTATCTCCATCCTTGGGCAGGGCTAAAATTAATCATTAGAGGTCTAGGAGAGAAACAACATGAGCCTGTTATGATGTCCTAGTCACATCCATTCATTCAGATTATCATCCTTCTGTTCCTTGGACTTTATGAGGTAAACCATGTTTCTTTAGGAATCCGGCTGATCTAATCTTTTTTGACATCATTTCTATCATTCATATCCATTTTTGTATTGCAGTTGACCTTTCTCCATAGTTCTTGCAATTTATTAGTTATCATGTCTGTCATTTTGTGGAATTTTGATTTTATCTTGTGCACACACTAGTTAAGCAATGCTGTCATACATTTATTCTCTTATTGGTACCAGTGTCAATGTAAGTGTTAGCTGTCCATTTTTTCATGGTTTTCTTTTTGTTGTTTTGTTTGTCCATAGTCCGTCCATCCATTTGCACAAGTTTGTTATCACCACTCCTCCTAAACTACTTGGATAATTGCCGTGAACTTTACAGGCACATTCATCACAAGGTCTTGTTGGTCCAAACTAAAAATGCTGCTGTTCACACATCCAATAGCAGCCATCTTGAAAATCTTATCATTATTCCTAAATGGTTGGTCATATTGACATGGGGTTTCATGAGAATACTTCTTATGATGTCTAGTTAGTCCTGAATGAAAATGGTGCCACTCAGACAATATGGCCAACACATTAGCCTCATGAAAAATCTCATTATTGCTACTCTTCCTAAATAAGATGGTCATATTAACATTGGGTTTCCATTAAACATTCTGATGATGTCTAGTTGGTCCTAATAAAAATGATGCTGATCTGATGCCCAATGTAGCTGCTGTATCAGCCGTCTTTAAAACCTAGTTATTGCTACTTATGCAGAATGGAAAGTGATACTGACATGGACTTTTAATGAGGAGACTTCTGATGATGTCTAGTTGGTCCTAAATTAAAATCGTACCTATCTGACATTCAACGTAGCAATTAAGCAGCCATCTTGAAAATCTTGTAGCTACTCCTCCTGAACAGAAAATGATATCAGTGTGTTGCTTTCACCAGAAGTCTTATTCTGACATCTAGTTCAACCTAAATGTAAATGGTGACACTTGGACATCCAGTATGGCTACCATAGTGGCCATCTTGAAAGCTGTGTTATTGCTACTCCTGAATTATTAGTACGAGGTTTTCACTAGTCTGGTTGGTCTCAAATGAAAATGGTGTAGATCTAACGTTCACTATGGCCACTATGACAGCCATTTTGAATGTCTTGTTATCAATACTTCTGAATAGAAAATCATATCGACTTGGGATTTTCAGCCAAAATTCTTCTTATGAACATGGTTGGTAATAAATAAAAATGGTGCCAATATCACATCAAGTATGGCCTGAATGGAAAGTCATGTCAACATGGGATTTTGACAGGAAGACTTCTTGTGTCTTGTTGAAAATGGTAATGATCTGACCTAATATATATCACCCATAGCAACCATCTTGAAAATCTTTTTCACCACTTCTGTTTGGATGGTCATATCAATATGGAGTTTTCCACAAAAAGACTTCTGATATCTAGTTGGAAGTAAATAATTGGTGCTGATCTGGCATCCAATATAGCCATCATGGCAGGAATCATGAAAATCTTATTTCTCTCTTTCTTCAGTGGAAGGTTATATTGACATTGGGTTTTCACTACAAGAATTCTTGTGCTATCTAGTTGTTTCTAAATTAAAATGTGTTGATCTGACTGCCAATATGGCTATCATGGTGGCCATTTTAAAAATCATCTTATTGCTAGCCCTAGATGTATAGTCATACCAACATGGAGTTTTTGCCAAATGACATCTTATGATGCTTACTTGGTATAAATTACAATGGTACTGATCTGATATCCAGAATAGCCACGATAACAGCCATATTGAAAATCTTGTTATTGTTGCTACCCCCTGAATTAATGGTCACATTCCAATGCGGTTTTAAATAAAGGACATCTAATGACATCTAGTTTGTCCTAAGTGAAAATCATGCCAAACTTACATGCAATATGGCTGCCATGGCAGCTACTTGGAAATTTCTTGTTGCTTAAAAGATTTCAGAGATGATTTCAGCACTCAGCAGTTAAAAGGAAGAAATAGTTTTATCTTGAATTCCTGGAAATTCTTACCAGCCAGTAAAAATTATTCCTTTCAAGGAATTCTTGTTTTTCTGTAAATTCCAGTTTTTATAACCTCCCCTCTCCTCACCACCTCCTGGTGTCCAGCTTGCATCAATTGCTAGTCAGCACTTGCTTATGAATACTCAAGTGCAGTGGTGTCAAACCCATTGGCTTTGGCAGGCCAGATTAGATATACATGTACTTCACTCAGGCCATATGTATCATGAACTGTTTATAAGTATATGAATTAGACACTAACAAGAGACCTGGTCTGTATAGTCTGATAAATTTGCCCCCAAATCTGTATTGGTAATGATGGGTGATGTGCGGTTTGATCTCAGCTATGCATAAAATGTTGAAATTATTGCAAACAGATCTGTCAGATATGCATCAGTGCACATATTGACCATTTTTAGACACATGTATTTCACATGGCTCTTGTGTTAGTCAGGTGAAGGGAACTTCAGTAATCCTTGTGCATATTTCCACATCAGATCCTGTGTTTGACCATTTGTAAATTCATGTAGAATAACACTTCTACCTCCTGTTGCCATTTAGAATTACTGCTCTACATCAGTTGATAATTGGCTATTCAATCAGTTTTGAGGAATTTGAGTGTTCTGAGCAGTTTGGGTTATAACATAAAATTGATCTGTTCATTTTGTAATTGAAGACATTGTTCACCTGTGATAATAGTCACATGGTGAGATATTTATCACATGATAGTCACATGACAAATCCACAGTTGCTCAAGGTACCCACTGAAAATGATCATTTTGCTGAAGCAAAGTCACACCTGATTG
This sequence comes from Megalonaias nervosa, assembly GCA_016617855.1. Classification (NCBI taxonomy): domain Eukaryota; kingdom Metazoa; phylum Mollusca; class Bivalvia; order Unionida; family Unionidae; genus Megalonaias; species Megalonaias nervosa. The sequence goes on from JAECUM010024128.1 coordinate 59,898, forward strand.
GTTCCTTGATATTGATTGAACAGATGATTTTCCACTGGTGTTGCCTGGCAATTAGAAATGGTGACAGGAGATTTGGTTGTGATTTGATGAGGAAAATTATGCTGTACAGATCACTTACAGGCTGACTTTAACTCAAGAGCCACGAATGATATAAATATTTCATAAAGGTCAAAAGATGAACGGATGTGTTGCAGACAGATTTATTTACAATAATTTCAGTATTTAGGAATAGATGAGATCAGATCCCAAATTTCCCATCAATACCAATGCAGGTTTGGTGGCCGATTTATCAGACTAAGCAACGGTACCTAATTTCTGCACAGTAATGACCTCAGATCATGATTCAAGCAGTAAATAACAGCAGTCATTTTACTTTCTGTTGAGACTATTGCTGTGGGTTAACTTCCCTTAAGGACATATTTATACTTTGGGTTCAGTCTTTTTAGGACTGCATTAGTGAGATCCGGAATAATAAAAAACTTTTCTCTCTAAAACTCAGATTGTCATAGTGATGAAATTGGATAGCAGCCATTTTACTTCTTGTTGAGGCTATTGCAGCTGTGGATTAACTCCCTTCATGTATAAATTTATATGTCAAGTCCATCCCCTTTGTGCTGCACTGGAATATTCAAAAACTCTTCCTTATAATATTAGCTTGACACAATGATGACAGTTTCAACAAAAACTACAGTGAAATAGTATTAAAATGACTTTTTTTAAAAAATTGCTTGCAAAAGGTTCTGAAACTAAAAAATAATGGAAGAAACTCAATCTGCTGAACTCTCTGCTAAGAAATGCTTTTTATTATATAGGTGTGGTAGTTCATTAGTAAGCATGATAGATGCCACTCAAAGGGAGCTACTTGGTCCTCACATGCTGGAAATATCACCCTTGCACAAAATAATATCATGTCTAGAAGTCTTGCTCTCCCCCCCCCCCACCTTCACGTACTAGAAAAGCCCCCACCTCAATCAGATGTTATATGACTACATATCAACAGTTTACACTAAGACAGACTTACCTAACAAAACTTAATACAATTTACTGTAAAGGAACCACTAGTTGGTAATATTTATTACCAGACTGGGGGTGTGAGGGAGGAGACCCTGTGCCCAATAATGTGGATAAACTCCAATAAACATGAGGAAAATATAAAACCATTTAAAACTTTGGCAATTTGAAAATAAGAAAAAAATCATCTTGAGCATGTATCATCATAATATTTCTTTCGACAGGAATAACAGTATTTAAATACCCTTGCCTATTCAAATATGTCTTGCCCAGACAGTTATGTCTAACACAAAAAAAATCACATGGAGCACATATCATCATAATATTTCTTTGGACAGGGGTCCTTGTATTGAAAGACCTCCTGCCCAAACATATATGTCTAACAATAAAAGATAAAACAATACTTGTAACATTGTTGAGGATACAAAAATGTTCCACAAATGGGATATGATGCTATGCCCACTCTAAGTTTAGAATGGAGATAATACATGTCTGTGATATGAGATGCCATAGACAGTGAGGCTTATACCCCAACATAAACAAAGGATGTAGCATAATTTTGTGCATAGATAGAAGTACCCCTCATTTTAAATGGGACAACAAATTATTAAATGGAATAGATCTTTAGTGTAAAGGCTTCTAACAGTTTCAAACTCAGTCTCTACTGCATAAGCAGGACGCATTGATGATGGCATCCATGCAGTGTCCTCTAGAAGATATATGGATTGCTTTTTTGAACATCAAAAATGGAGTTAGAGATTTAGAGCTGTATTAGGATAAAGTCAAGGAAACTCACTAATGGAATTTTATGTCCAAAGGGGAGGACTGTGAACCCACAAACCTAAACTGGAAAAACACTTTAGAACTCCAAGATGGAAATGGGTCTAAACCCTTGTAAGTGTATCATCAAAATTAAAATAAATGCAAACCCTTGTTAAAATTCTGTTTTTTTTATAGGGATGATGCACTGTCTGTAAGAAAATTGAGAGGGGTGAAATAATAGATCTACAAGCCTTTGGTATATTTAAAATGAAGGAGCATGTCCTAAGTTCTAACCAGTTCAAGGAATCCACAGATAAATGGGATTCCTGGTTCAGGATAGGTTGGCTGTTGCACTTTGTCCTTTAAAAAAAGACAATGTACTCACTGCCGAATAAACATTACCCATAATACCTTAAAGTATGTTTAACCCAACCAAACACCATAGACAAAGTGCCTTAAAGTGGATTTAACATAACCAAAGACTATAGACAAAGTGCCTTGAAGTGGATTTAACCCAACCAAAGACCATATACAAAGTGCCTTAAAGTGGATTTAACCCAACCAAAGACCATAGACAAAGTGCCTTAAAGTGGATTTAACCCAACCAAAGACCATAGACAAAGTGCCTTAAAGTGGATTTAACCCAACTAAAGATCATATACAAAAGTGCCTTAAAGTGGATTTAACCCAACCAAAGACCATGGATAAAGTGCCTTAAAGTGGATTTAACCCAGCCAAAGTCTATATGCAAAATACCTAAAAGTGGGTTAAACCCAACCTAAGTTAAAATATTGTTGTGTGTATCCAAAGTACACAAATAAAATAGAAACTAAACCTTAAAAGCTTTGAAAGTGAATGCTGATGTTCTTGCCATAATCATGTGATTTGCACCAATTTTGGGAGGTCATTCCAATATAAATTAGAAATGTGGATAAAAAGAACCATAATTGCTAATAAAAAGCAATACAAATAAAACTGTTGAACATTTAAAGAGGAACAAATTAAAAAAGACTGATTTAAATGAAAATTCCACAATTTTGCAAAAGATTATAACTTTTATGTTTGGGGGTTGTCACATGTATGATTTATTCTGAGGTCCAGTTTATCCTAGGTTAGAATTATGACACTGACATTCAATACAGCCACAATGGTATGGTATAAATCATGTTTTTGATACTTCTCCTAAATAACTCATTTGAGTCCACTTCTATAAATAAACCTTTATAATCATTAATAATAGTTACATTATTATTATTACTATTATTATTATTATTATTATTATTATTATTATTATTAATACCATGTTTGGAAACAAATTTTAATTCTAACTTGTTTTTGCTCAAGTTGAGAAGTATTCACATTTCTTGATAATGCCTTCCCAATGGATTGAAATGTTAACAGTGCAGTATTTTGGCCTACCATTGCTGTCTTTCATATTTTCAGTAAAAATAAAATGTTACAATTCTACCAGTGCAAAATTATGGCTTACCATTGCAATCTGTGAGATTGTGATTAAAAATGTTACTGTTGTCACTGTGAAATATTAATGTTTCAACATTCCAGCCTATCATTACTATCTGTCATATTTCCAGTGAAAATAAAATTTCACAAATTTGATCCAGTGAAATATTAAAGGTGCAACATTCAGGCCAACCATTGCTATCTGTCAGATTTTCAGTGAAAAATAAAATGTTACCACTGCATCAGCATCATAAAAATTGTAACAATACATCTCAAGCAGTCACATTTTAAATCCAATAGAGAAATTTTTCTTTGATATCCACATGAGTCAATAGAAGTTAGAAGCATCGTCAAAGTTCATGTTCCTCTGGCTGACTATTTAAAATTGTAATTGCTATTTTATTGTATTTTGTGCATAGTAAGAAATATATCTTGTTCATTCAACCCTGCTATGGCAGTCACCTCACTGATTTGATCAGCTGTACGTAAAGATCATGAACAATACATTCGGTTTGAAAATATTTATAGTGCAGTTTACCTCTATTGTAAATTTATCTGCTCATAAAAGTAAGAATTTGCCAGTCCCATGGTTAGTCTTTGTATGCAAGATTGAATGTGTCAAGCAAAGATGTAAACATTCATTTGTTCATTCATTCATTCATTCATTCATTCATTCATTCATTCATTCATTCATTCTCTCCAAATGTGTATCCATTATTAAAAAATGATTTTATGTTGCTTTTTCAGAATTGGCTGATTTTCAGATAAAAAGGCATTAATGAGATTTTTAGCTTATGTTTTATGTTCGCTTACTTTTTAAATAGTTTAAGTTTACAATTGTTGGATATGATGGCTTCTCTGTTAAGAGATAAGAAATTGTAGACGAAGAAGACAATTGATTTCAGCAAATCCATTGCTTTTGTTTTTAGCTTCTGTATGTCTTCTTTTTTTTTCACTGCAGGTTTTGGATATAATTGCCTTTATCTGTGCTGTAGTGGTGTACTGGTTGAACCATGGCGGAGGTTGGGTTCAGTTTGTAACCATGTCAGCCTTCATCACAACACTGATCTTCTTCTTCTTCCACTTGTTCAGGATCATCTACAAGCTGCCTGGTCCATGGGGACTTATTGTAAGTAGGGTCACAGTCACTGGTCCATTGGGATTTATTGTAAATAGGGACAGAGTCACTTGTCCATGGTGACTTATTGTAAGTAGGGACAGAGTTACTTGTCTATGTGGACTTATTGTAAGTAGGGACACAGTCAAACACTATGCACATTTAACATCACATACAGTTCATCTAGGTTTCAGAATTTCTTTTTGACCTTATTCATGGCTCATAATGCTCTATAGTTTTAACCAGGATTACATTTTCTGAGTCTTGGTTTCTTGTGTGTTAGGATAATGGACTTGCATTTGAAAGGGTGAAGGTTTAAATTCTCCCAAGGTGTATCATTGGCCAAGGCACTTTACTCCAGCTGCCTCATTGTAAAACACCAAACAAAAGCAAATCAAATGTCCATGTTTTGAAGTAACTGATTACAAAAATCTTCACCTAGATTTTACAGAAGTCTGTTACAGATTATTGTTCATCCTGAATCTTAACCTGTTTTAGCTCACCTGGTTATAAGGTCTGGTGGGCTTACAGTATGGCTTTTTGTTTGTCCATCATCCATTGTATTGCATCACTCCATCAGGATTTGCTTATTTCCACTTTAGAGGCCATTATTTCTTTCCTTTTACGATCAGACTTGTGTTATAATGTTATATCATTGTTACAAATCTAGATCTTAAACTATACAGAAAGAAAATGAAACCATCAATTTTAGTAAAATCAATTAGCACTTTATTTTTCTTGAATACAAAGTGAAAATTCAAGAGACACTTTGAGTATTGTGAACTAAATCCCAAATAATCCTAACTGTCCTATTACATCAAAAATATACAAACAATAAAATGAATTCTAGTAATCTTGAATTTTCTGATATAATACAGTGATGCAATCCAAAATGTCCTTGAATGCATTCACAATAATCCAAAGTAGTGTGTATAAATCCAAAAGTGAATTAGCACTTTAGTAATTCCAGTGAATATTTTAAATTTATAATTCTTTTCAAATTATATCTGAACACAACTGTATATTATGATCAAAATGGAATCCCACAGACTGACCTACAACAGGAATGGACTATTTGTTTATCAGATCCCTATTTATACACATTTTCACTTGACCTGCATGTGAATCTTTTGTATGGAAAAACCTAAGTCTGACCTTGAACTCAGATGCCTGTAGACATTATGTATATGACTTTCAATCATGGACAAAAGTTAGCTATCTAAATATTGTTCACAACTTACAGTTGTCAACAAATGTTAAGCACACAGTATAAATTAAATATACATAACATCATCAAAATCTTGGATGTATTTGAATTATAAGCAAGATCTTGCATCTAATTGGTTGTGCTTGTTACCACTCTGGAGGTCATATTATTTACTGATTTTAATTAAACTCGAAATATCTGCTGAGACATGTTCAGTAACGAATAAAATCGACACATATTAAGAAGATCATCTTGCATCTGTTTGACTCAGCTTTTTACCACTCTGGAATCCATATTTCTGATCCAATTTTGAGCAAACTTGGAATATATATTTGTTTCTACAGGATCTTGGACAAGTTCAGTAATAAGTGAGATACATGCATATTAATGAGGTAATCTTGCATATGACTAACTGGGCTTGTGAATAACTTAGAAGCCATATTTCAGTTTAAATTCTGACCAGATTTGGTTTATAAGCTTATATCATTGAGATCTCAGCAGAATTTGATTATGAGCAACATCACCTTATAGTAGTGAGATGATCTTGCATCTTATTGGTTGAGATTGCAAACTTTCTAGAGGCCATATCTTTTTGTCACTTCTTGATCAACTGTAAGCTTATATTATAAAGATCTTGTGGGTGAGCTCAGTTATGACCGTCAAATGTGAATATAAATGGCATGTTTGCATCAGATTGCTTAGCTTGTGAGCAATACAGGGGTAATATTTCTGATCAGGTTTGTTTCAGATATGGTATGTAAACTTATATCATCAAGTCCTCGGATGAATTTGGTTATGAGCAACATCCACACATGTTATTGATGATTCTGATTGGCAGCACTTGTGAAGACTCTAGCAGTCTCATTTTTGGATTGTGATCAGATGTGGTATGGAAACTTGTTTCATCGAGATCTCAGATGGATTAGTTTGTCATCAACTTCCATATATATTGATAAGGTGGTCTTTCATCCGATTGGCTGAGTTTGTGAGTACCCTTGAGGCCATATTTGTGGGCAGATTTTGATCAGATTTGGTATGTAAGGTTGCATCATCAAGATATCAGATGTGTTTGATTATGAGTGACAACTGAGTGACTAAATTTGTGAACACCCTACAGACTATTTTGGATCAGATTTTGACCAGATTTGGTATTAAAGGTTTTGTCATTGAGATTTCACTTGAGTTCAATCATGAGCAACATCCATGTATACTAATGGGGTGATCCTGCATCTGATTAACTCAGCTTGTAAATACTCGAGAGGCCATATTTCTGATCAGATTGATGTATAGGCTTTTATCATTAAGATATTAGATGCATTCAGTTATAAATGGATCTGCACATATTAATGAGGTAATTTTCAATTATGAGCAATATCTGCATATAATACTGAGGTGACATTTGATTATGTCTGACATCTGCACATATTAATGAGGTAGTTTTTGATTATGAATTAAAAAATCTGTGAATATTAATGAGGTGATTTTTTATACTGATGGCATAATAATGAGGTGAACTTGCAACTTTTTGCTTATAGCCAAGTTGATGCATATGTCTTTATCTAAGACCCACATCAAATATCACTCCAAGCTCTATATGAATTCTATTTGAACCATTTGTTTAGCAGCACATTTCCTTCAGGGGAGGAGACGTTTTATAATAGTAATTGGGTAACTATAAAAAAATATAGAATTAAAACTTTTAATTGCAGCTTATCTGCTCAAAAGTAGATATTTTGTTTCTCCTTCAGGTACATTCCCAGACCACATTATTGTTAGGAATATAAGCCCTACTACTTCCCGAATCCAGCCCTCCCAATGACAACAATTCGTCTTTTCTGTCTGTATTATATAGACAAAGGGCAATAACTCTTGCCCATTACCCCCCTTTGTCACCTACAGGTGGCACCAGTTTTAAGTATTACTGTGAACTGACAACATTAACTTTACTACCTGATTCTATTGGAAATTTGTGCTACTTTTTATTCAATCCATTGAGGTTTTTGTTATTTTCAGTTATATTATGGATTATTCTGCAGGTGGTGTACATTTCTTTAAACCATATTTATGTGAATTTTTAACTATCTGGAATTTCTGCATGGGTATACATGGCTACATTTTAACAGAATTTGTGTTTGCAAAAAAACTATTTATTTATCCCCTCTAGTGTAGCAGGTGTCTCTGGCATTCTGAATGCATTTTCATATAATTGTGTATTGCTTTTTTATTATTTTTTGTTTTCTTCCTTTTCATTTCAGAATTAACCATAATGACTAAGTATGCTAAATGCAAGAATTCAAAGCTAGTGAGAATTGTAAGAAACAGTGAATGAAATAGAAATTAAAGGACTGAGAGTACTGACATTTTGAATTTTCACCTTATAATTAGTATTTGGCCAGCCTGATGGGGGAGGCCATTACATCTGGTTCTCTGGAGGAAACTATGATTTCTACTCCATTATCTACATCATCTCTGGAGTTACAAGTGTGTTGTTTGGTACAAGCAACAAAAGCCTTGATTAGTTCTGGACAATTTTTCCCCATCCTTCCATCTTCCTCTGTTTAGTCAAGAAGTTTGTCACTTCAGTGGAGTTTCCACCAAGTCTTGACAGTCCTGGTTAAGTCCAGGTGCATATAGGTTTATAAATGATTTAAATGAGCCATGCGGTCTAGCTGCACCTCAGTTTAGATAGTGTCTTTGCTGCTGACCATACCATCCAGACATCCAGCTCTTGATCCATACCATCTGGCTGAACCTCAGTTTTGATGCTATCTCAGCTGCCAAACATACCATCTGATCCATACTGTCTAGATGCATGTCAGTTTTGATGCTGTGACATCCGCTGACCATGCAGTCCAGCCATCCAGATCTTGATCTATACGTACAGTGACATTATGGCTTCTGTTACGTATCATCCTATACCTCATCACCATGGAACATCAACATTACTGGGATCTTATTAATAGATCGTCTACCTGTCTAACATTACCATTACTCTGGTAGTACAGTCATTTATACTGCTGATGTATGCCTAAAACATGTACCAGCTATTTTTTATTTCAAATGCCATCTGTACCAATTTGATGATTACATCTTGCAGATATAGCTAGCCATTTACTCATGGTTTACCCTCTTGGATGGTACCATGACAGTCTTAGAGACAGTAATAATAATAATAATAATAATAATGAGGACTTTGTATAGCGCCTAATCTTTAGAAGCTCTAAGCGCTTTACAACATTTGACAACACTTAAAAAAACATATATAATGATATGATTACAAAATTAAAAACAAACACCACGAAAGTAGAAACAGAAAATATGCTGCAAATATTTAAGGTAAGGATACATTATTAGGTCTTTAAGTCTGTTCTTGCAGTTGAAATACGTGAGTTTTAAGAGCGCTCTTGAATGAGATCACTGTGTCTTTGTGTCTAAGTGCAGTGGACAATTCGTTCCACGTTGCTGGGCCCTGGTATGCAAAAGAGCGTTGTCCATATGATTTCATCTTCATAGTGGGAATGATGAGAATACGAGTGTCAGAAGAGGAGCGTAAGCATCTTGCAGGTGTGTACACATGGGTGAGGTCAGATAGGTATGTTGGACTGGAGCCCGTCAGTGAAACGTAGCACAGAGAACAAATTTTGTGTTTAATTCTGGATCGTATGGATAGCCAGTGTAGGGTACAGAGCAGGGGAGAGGCGTGCTCTGATCGTGGTACTCTAAGGATGATCCAAGCAGCTGTATTTTGAACTTTTTGAAGTTTCTGAAGTAGATATTGAGACTAACCAGACAGAATTGAGTTACAATAGTCCAGTCTTGAAAGTACTAAGGAACACACAAGTGTTTTAGTGGCATCAACTGAAAGATACTTGCGAATGGAGCTGATGCGTCTCAGCTCAAGATATGCAGCCTTGTATATGTTCATGACATGTTGGTACAATGAGAGAGTACTGTCGAGAGTAACACCTAGGTTTCGTACTGACTGTGTGAATTTAATGTTGGTGTTGCTGATATTTATTGTCTGAGGTAAAGGATGTGAATGAGAAAGTCTTTGTGTTGTAATCAGGATGGCTTCAGTTTTATCATCATTCATGTGCAGCTTGTTACGTGTCATCCATGATTTCACATCAGAAATGCACCTCTCTACGCCTTGGATGGTAGCTTCAACTTCAGCTGGATGGCTAGATTTGTATATTTGGGTTTCATCAGCATACAATTGGTGAGACACTGGATGATGATCTATGACACTTGAGAGTGGCTGAGTGTATAGAATCAAGAGAACAGGTCCAAGAACAGACCCCTGTGGAACACCACAGCATAGTTCAACTGGGCTGGAGTGTTTTCCATTTGCGGACACAATTTGTGTCCTGTTGACCAAGTAGGACTTGAACCATAGTAAGGCCGTATCATGAATGCCAAATACATGCTGGAGACGGTGAAGTAATATATCATGGTCTATAGTGTCAAATGCTGCAGACAAGTCAAGGAGAGTGAGGACTGTAATCTTTCCGCCATCCAAAGCAGAGAGAAGGTCATTGACTACTTTCAGAAGAGTAGTTTCAGTACTGTGGCAAGGGCGATATGCAGACTGTACATTGCTAAAAAGACTGTTTGAATTCAGATGAGATACAAGTTGGGATAGAACAACTTTTTCTAAGATTTTTGACATGAATTGCAGATTAGAAACTGGGCGGTAGTTCTTTAAATCATTATGGTCGAGTGTTGGTTTCTTCAGCAGAGGCTTTACAATAGCAGTTTTGTAAAATGATGGGAATTCCCCAGTTGAGAGAGAGGTATTAATAACATCAGCTAGTGAAGGCAGTATTGGATCCAAGCACTCTAGCAGCAGTGACGTCGGGATCGGATCCAGTTCACATGACTTTGGTGCACTCTTCATCACGATTGTACGTACTAAATCCATAGAGACAGGTTCAAATGCTGCTAACGGTTGCCGCTGAAATTCTGTATCGCAAATGTATGGTGACGACGAGTCAACTGAAATTGTGTTGTCAAGTTTATCTCTGATGGTTTGTACTTTGTCACGAAGAAATTTGCAAACAGGTCCGGAAGGTCGACTAGAGAGAAGGTAGCTGGAAGTGGTGTACATTTGTTCCTTGACATCAGCTTGTTAGTAATCTCAAATAGCTCTTTGCAGCTGGAACTTTCCATGATTTTAGTTCTGTAGTGGGCTGATTTAGCTGCATGGACTATGTTTGTGACATTCATCTTAGCGGCATCATAGATCTGCTTATGAATAGTGAGTCTGGTGGAAAGCCAAAGCCTCTCAGCTTTACGGCGGTCTCTTTTAGCATTGCGAAGCTGGTCCCTAACACTGCTATACCACGGAGAACACTTCTGAATTGCTACTCTGCACTTGGTTGCTGGGGCATGTTTGTCAAACAATGAACGCAGGCAGTTATCAAGTTGTTCTGCTGTAGTGGGTAAGCTAGTTGTTAGGTTTGCTTGGATGTCATGCATTAGTTTGGTTCTGTTTATCATACAGAGGTTTCTCTTAGTAGCGAATAAAGGTGGAGGGTTAGGGACTGATACATCAAGATGGCATATAATGCAGAGGTGATCTGATGAAAGTTCATGGGACACCAGGGAGGACTGAAGAATATTATCATCAGGTCTGTAAAGAATCCAGTCTAATATGTCTAATATGTGACCATGTTTATGGGTGGGTTGGCTAACTGACTGTTTGAGGTTGAAAACGTGAATGGAATCTAGGAGTTTCGATGTGCATGGGTTTCCAGGACAGTCAAAGTGAAAGTTGAAATCTCCAAGAATAATCAGGTTGCCACCTATCGAATTTCCATACTCCAGGAGATTCGGAAACTGCTCCAAAAAGAGAGATTCTGTCAGCTTGTTTTTTCTACTAGGAAGAGGGCGGTAGAGGCAGAAAAAATGGACTGACCTTTGTTCCAGTGCGAGTGTAGTTTGGACTAGTTCAAACAATGTGTGGTCGAAATTGAAAGTTGTTGTGTAGTTAAGACGGTTATGCTTGTTTCTCTGGTTATGTATTATGTGGATATTGGTCTTGATCTGGACCAGGAAAACCCACATGTTGAGTGGGGGGATAAGCCAGATGATAGTTCATGCTCAGATCCCACCATAAAGTGGACTGAGTACAGCTCTTAGGCAGTAATAGAGGGGATTTATGGATTGTTGTTGAATTATAATGTCCATCACCTACCCCCTCTTCAACACTGGCATGCAGGGTCCAGGCATCACTTATTTTTGACGATGAGGAAGTTGTCCCTTCCTTCTGTCTTCCCTCACAATCAGGAAAAAGAACAAATAATCAGGGAAATTGTCAAGAGCCCACCTGCCAAGATCAGTTACCCAGATAACTCCAAAGCCTGTCTTTTTTCAGAAAGTCAACTCCCAGCATTCAGATCTCGCTGACATAACATCCATTTACAAATCTCCCAGCATTAGGCAAGAACTATGTTGCAGTCAATCTGACTTGCCTGCTTCAGTATGGTGGATAAAGTCATTTTGCACACCACTTCAAAGCTCGTTCACAGCATTGTGGTCAAGTCATCATTATTAGACTTGTAGTCTCTGGCAATTTTTCAGGCTTGCAGATAAAGCAGGATAGAGGAAGTGCTGGTGCACACAGCCCAAGAACTTCCCCTCCATCTTTCTGCACAGCAACCATCATCTTATCCATCATCTCTGAATCACCCTCAGTAATGTAATGACCTGAAGACAATCTGGTAATCAGTTTCAGAGTTAGTCATATTGAGGGGATAGGAAACAAAGTTTCTGTACCCTCATGCCTCTGCCCTTTCCTCATTCATTCCTGCCCCCAACTGACTTCAGATGACTATCTAGTAGTTACCAGACTCTTATTTTTCTAAACAGTGCTTAATCAATCTCTTTCTAGCAAGCAAGTGGGCGATTTAAATTTTCTCAGAGGTCCTTTGCTTCTCATTTTGCCAACCCCCTTCTCTTTTGTCCTCTCCATTCCTGATAGAAGTATCATCAGACTCGGTAAAGGACACACTTTTGCAGCATGAGATTCCTGACATTCATAGAAAAGTGGGTGGTTGAGAATCTTCAGAATTCACAACCTTCTGAGTTTTCCTCCAAGCTTTTTCATATCAGGATCGCCAATGGCATTCAGGATGAAAACAGCAAGATAAGCCTGCCTCTCCCTCCATACAACAAATTTGTCTTCCATCCCAATCTGACCAACACATATTCGCAATGCATAGTCCATCTGCCCTTACAAAAATTCTGCAGTTTACATAATGTGGAAATTCTTATCAGTTTCTAGCTCTCTTCCCAGCTTGAACATAAGTCCATGCACCCTTGTGAAACTACTCCACTGTGTTGTGTCGTTCCATATGACTTTCTCTACTTTCATGGCAGTGCATTTGGACAAAATTCTCCAGAAACATATAATCATTTTCATTCTAGTCAAAGGAAAGAAGGATCACATTTCCCTTTTACATTATCTAGGTTTTCTGATCAGTTGGGAAGTCTGATATTTGTCCATCCCATCAGTTTATCCATCTGGGTATTGATTTTCTCATCCACCTCAACCTTTGTATGTCTTTCCAACCTATGGGCAGTCCAAATTGTCCTCACAGAATCCATTTGCAACACAAAATTGATCACAGCCCAGGTGTTTCTGCATCTCTTGAATTGTTTTATGCAGCAGCAGATCATATCCCACTGGGTCATCTCTAAATGTGCCTTTGCCAGTGACCTTGCTATCTCAAGGACACCCCTCTTCCACACTTTTCAGTTACAGAATCAGTGTAACAAGCAAGGTAGTAACAATCCTGGACCAGTGGCACAACCGGGGGTTGGATCACAACAGGAATACCTCTTGAACAGCTGGAACTGGTTGTGACCATGTGGGTCTTTTTTTTCATTTTTGGAGCGACTGTCTTAAGAGCAAGATCATGTTCATCATGTCAGACAAATTGTTGGTAGCAACATACCTCCTGAAACACTGCAGCACAAAATCACAACTCAGCATTCTAGTCTGGGTATTCTGCTGATTGTGCACACAATATGACATTGACATCCAGACGAGGCATATTCCCAGCAGATACAATGTTCTGACCAATAGTCAAGGAGGGGACAGATTCTCCATACAGAATGGTCCCTCCATCCAATGATAAATATTTTTGCATCTAGGTGAAATCACGAACTGTCCACCTTCATTTTCCTCAGTACAGGATCCTGAGGTTTGGTCCATTGACATTCTTTCTCTCGGTTGGGAGGGTCTGTGGTCCTTTGCCTCCCCCTCCAACAATCATAGTTCCAATGAATATTCATAAAATGAGGGGCCAGAAGTGCAAAATGATTCTGATTGCCTCTCTCCACTTGGACAAATCCTGGATCAGTGATCTTCTCAATCTAGTGTTACATATATGTGATTAAATTGCTTGTGTGTTAGTTTTAAAATTCTTTTTTATTTTATTTTTGTTTCATTACATTTTATTGTAATGATTATTGAAAGGATTCAAAATTCTTTTTCCGTAATTAGATATTTTTTTTTACTAAATGTTATTTATTTAAGACATAAAAGTGTTATATGAGAATTATTTTTAGTTAACCTAGTTCGTCTTAGGTTGGGAACTTCGTAAACAGGCAGTTAAAATGATTGGTCAGTATCAGGGCCATACTTTGATTGTGTGATCACCATGTGTAAACAACGCTTTTTTGTGATTGGTTTTTAAGTGGGGTTACACTGGTGTACGTGATAGTTTTCTTGTAATAAGAGACCACATGACCCATCTCGCAAGACTTGAAATGATGTTTTTGGGGTTTAAATACGCATTCTTAATATTCTTCTGGCAGAGTCGTTTTAACATCTTGAAGGAACAAGGTGTTATTTTTATTTGTTGCCAGATTGTTTTTCATCTGATTTTTGGATTTAATAATTTATTCTCCTGGAAACTCAACAAGTTGACTTATTTATAAAAAATTGTGAAAGATATTCCTGGAAATTTATTCTGGAATTATTCGGAAACAAAAACTGATTCAGTTGAGGAGTTGTTGATATTCATACATTGGACCACATCTGACGTCATCACCTTCCATATTTGTACATCATCGAGATTCGAACCTGGATTCTAATAGAACTATTTAGTGATAGGACTTGTGTTTTCATTCTTATGATCAAATTTTGGATTATATTCACAAACCGTAAGTCCTATTTACCAATTTTTACATTTTTTTCTAGGGAAATAAATTATTTTGTTTAAATATACAAAGCTTGTTGACTTCACTTTTTTCTTCTGTTACATTTGTACGAGCCTACACGTAACACTAGCGATAGATCTACCCTGGCCAAATCTCCTCAAACAACCTCAGACCTGTGTGTTCCATCCTTGCCTGGACCATCTTCTCCTTCACGTTCAGCTTGTCCAGAGAATCCTGCTACCAAAACAATGGAAAGAATTGCACAAACTTGAATGCCCTCCACTTTGAGTGCCCTTGTTTCACAAGTAGCTGGCTTTTTCTTTGGCTGTTCAAGAAGAAAACGTTGGCTCCAGTTACTATTAAGGGCTACATTCTGTGATATTCTACACATTCCATCATCATGATAGGAAGAATCTTTGTCATAACAAAGACCTCCTTGACTTGTTGTCCAACTTTGACTTGTATAGGCCTAAATCATTCACATTGTTTTCCTAAGTGGAATCTTTCCTGGATTCTGACTTGGCTGAATTCAAACAAATTCAAGCCTTTAGTCAGGACATCACGGAAGCACCTTTCATTCCAAACCTGTTTCTTGATAGTGTTCACTATGGCATGCAGAGCCAGTGAATTACATGCCCTTTCTCATGACCTAGCTTCAGTTTCAATCAGTCCTTATGATGTAACCTGGTTTTGTCACCAGGATATGGTTGCCATCAGTGGGCAATCAAAAAGTCATCATATGACCTCTTTCCTGTATTGACACAACCCAAGAGGCTTTCAAACAGTACCTTGTACATGAACTCAAACTTCATCAAACTTTAACCTTGGAAAGAGGACATAACCTCTTAAACCCTCGCATTGTGGTTAAAGTGGGTAATGTAAATTACATACTCTGACATATCATTAGAGCAGAGTCACCTCATGAAGATCTCTACTCATAAGAGCAATCTCTGTAAGCCCTGCTTTGACCATCATATCTCTATTAAAATTAGAGTTGAGACCATCGGTTGGCATGCACAATCAACCATATTGCGTTTTATCTATGAGACTATGCTCCAGAGCGACAATCTCTGGATCTGGTCAACCCAGTTTCAGTTGCATAAGTGACTACCAGACCTGATTGACATCAAAACAGTCTCTGGACCATCACCCTGCACAACTTTCACTGGTGTCACCCAAAGATTTTATGGGGTAAGAAGATCTTCACAGACCTAATCACATTGATTCTGATTGTACTGCTCACAAGTTAGGAGAGTGGGTTAACCTTCATTTGGGAAATACAATCTTCATACCGCAGAGGTTAACCAAGGTATAGCTAGGATTTTCTACATTCCCTTTGCCTATTACCTATTCTCTTAACATTAATGCAATTGGGGAACCTATATAAAGGAGAAAGGAAATGTTACAGTGAATTATGTTTCTTCTAGAATGCGTTACTTTAATACCTTCCCATCCTCCCCTCAATGCAAGCATCCCATTACATGATGTTTGGCGCAGCATAAAATTAGTGCCACCTACAGGTGGCAGGGGGAGGTAATGGGCAAGAGTTATTGCCTTTTGTCTATATAATGTAGACAGAAAAGACAAATACTTATTGTTTCCTCTGCCTGTATGAGAACATTACATTTTTGTCCTACGGCTTTTCCTCAAAAATTGGGGACATAGTACTTGCATTTCTGTCTGCCCATCTGCTTTGCTTTCATTTCCGCTCCATAACTTTAAGGTCATTTGTGATTAAGGAATGAAACTTGGTTTTATATGTACATGGTCATTAGTTGTGTCATGTACCTCATTGTGGGTTTAATCTTGAAGGCCAAGGTCATGTCTCACTATTTAAAAGTTTTCCATCAACATTTTCCTTTTGCTGAATAACTTTAAAGCTATTTGACAATATAGGATTAAACTTGGTGCATTTGTATATCATCACTAGAAAATTTCATATACAACATTAGGGTGATATCATCAAGGTCATGATTACAGCTTATTATGGCTCAGTAATTCAACTTCACCATTTCCCTTCAGAATCCCTGTCTTCAAAGTTGTTTGAGATTAAGGAATTAAACACATTATGCATCATAATCGGACGATGTGTCACATACAGATTACAGTGGTCCGACGTCTAGGTCCAATTCTTTGTAACGACAAACTGGTTGTATGTGTGCAGCACTATCCTGTTGGACCTTTAATATTATTTTTCTGTTCCTATAAGGTGAAAAAAGCATGTCTTTTATTCCTTCAGTCATGTGGAAAGAGTTATAAAAGTGCACTGATGCAGGCAGAAGTAACTCAGTAGTGGGAGACTGGTGGTGTAAAATGTTACTAAAAATCTGCAAATGTTGCATGCAATATGCTGATCACCAGTTTAAGCTTGATCATCAGCCAGTCTGCTTGCACATTATGCAATGGCAGATCAGGTTCTATATTGTTTGTAGCTGGACTCTGCCTTTTTAAAAACTGGGAAATAGTTGGTATTGTATGCTAGCTTATGTTGTATATCAAGATTTTGTATGATTTTGCATGATTTTGACATCTGCATATATTAATGCCAAAAATGAACTGGAAAAAATCAAAGAATTTCTTCAAAAAACATTAATAAAAAATAATTTCATTGATAATGGAACTGCGTTTACTATTGTCAGTAATACTTGAATTGCTACTTGTACTACTGCTACTTCTACTACTGCTACTACTACTGCTACTACTACTGTGTCATTGCAGGAGCTGATCTACTATTTTATCTACAGTTTAATGCTGTTGATTGCAGGAATAGTAGCTGCAGCCAGTGCCATACATCGTCCTGCCATTGGAGCCGCAGCTGTGAGTATTTTGTGTTATCAGGTTTAAAACTCTATGTTCATTTACTTCTAAACTTGTATTAACTCTGTTTTAAAGTGAAGAATATAAATCAGGTGCATTGTGTTCATTGATGAATAAAACAATATTGCAACATCAGGATAATATAGCTTACTGTTAAATTTGGTAGCTGAGCCTAGATTTTGAAACTATTCACACAGTTTTATCAAAACAAATTTCACTGACAATGGGTGCATATAAACAATAAGTGCATCCGTCATGCACTGATTGGATTTATAACTGTATTTATTTAGGATCCAGGTTATACTGTATTATAATTACCCAGATACCTATGTTTTGAATATTAAAATATAGTGGACAGGAAATTATTATGATTTCTTTGTTTGGTTGTTGTATTCATACATATTTTCATTTTTAATCAGTTTCGAATAGTGTTACTTTTTTATATAAATATGTTTTCAAAGTCTATCAGAAGTGATAGAATGACTTGTTACAGATGGGAATCAACAGTTAATTTTATTTATAAATTTGATAAAAATCATCTGAAACATCCCTTTATTTGACAGTCAGTGATAAATGATGGAGATATGAAAGTCTTTGCATATCCCAACCACTATAGTGCTGGGGTATATAGGAATTCTTGTGTCCATCTGTCCATCCTTTCGTCTGGCACACACTCTTGTCAGCAGAACTAATAACTTGTCAGCACAACTAGTAACTTGTCACCACAAGTAGTAACTCGTCCTACAGATTTGTGCTCACCTGGCCTACAGCCAAATGAGCTTGTGATATGGTCTTTATTCTTTCATACATTGTCTGTCATTTATTTACAGGTATTATTTTCAAATTCTTCTCAGAATTGCTCAACCAAATTTCAATTTTTAAAAAAAAGATGATGCCAATCTACCATCAAATTTGACTGCCATTACTGAAAGTGGAAAAGTTAAATGAGATCTT
Source organism: Megalonaias nervosa (assembly GCA_016617855.1). Taxonomy (NCBI): domain Eukaryota; kingdom Metazoa; phylum Mollusca; class Bivalvia; order Unionida; family Unionidae; genus Megalonaias; species Megalonaias nervosa. The sequence goes on from JAECUM010024128.1 coordinate 78,395, forward strand.
CTCAAAAGCAAACAGCAAAATTTAACCAAAATTAAAAGATAACATCCTGACATTAAAGTCTTTGAAATTTGTTCAGATGATGCTGATCCACCATCAGAAATGGCCACCATTACTAAAAATAGAAAAGTTTTTAAATAACTTCTTCTCAAAAACTGCTGAACAGAAATTGACTAGTTTCATTTTGTACAGATGATCATCATTCACCATCAGGTATGCATACCACTACTATAAATTTAAAAAATGAAAAAGTGACTTTTTTTCAAACATTGCTAAGCTGATTTTGACAGATTTGTCAGGTAAGGATCCTGTCATGAAGGTCTTTCAATTTTTTACAAAAACAATGCCGATCTGCAATCAGTGATCCCCACCTTAAAATGATTTAATCACAAAAACTGCTCTTCTGAATTGGACCAGAATTGGGCAGAAAGCATCCTGGAAGATTGGGGTTTCAGATTTTGTTCCCTTGATGCTTAATCCTTAATCCACCATTATAGGATGGCCACTGTTACTAAATATAAAAAATGCTGTAAAAGACTTCTCCAGACAGCGCAACAGAATTTTTGGCAGAAATGATCATGGCATGGAGAACTTTCAGTCAAAGAATAGAAAAACGTACAAATGACTTCTCCAAAACCCATGAAGGATCAACTTCAACGTTCAAATTTATAATGATAATGTGATAATGTGGTTGCTGCAATCTTGTGATGATTGTCTGGGTAAGAAATCATTATCTCTAAAATGTGTAGAAATGTTCCAATTGATTATTGGTGGAATTCCATGGAAAACAAATCTCAGTATGTCACTAAATTTGATAGAAGGCTTCCTAGTATGGTCACTTTTTATATTTTTCCAAATGATACCAATTGTCTATCAAATATGTCTGCCATTGCTTAATTAGATAAACTTTGAAATGAGTTCTTGTCCAAAACTGTTGAATAAAATTTGTCAAAACATGATAGAAAGCATCATGGCATGAAAAGCTTTCAATGTTTTTTTGGAATGTTGCTGATATACCATCAAATATGCCGACCATTATTAAAAATTGAAAAACTTTTAAATGACTTTGTTATTAAGACATGCTCAATAGAATTAGATCATATTTGATAGAAAGCATTCTAGCAGACAGAGTTTCATATTAATACACCTGACGTTGATATGCTATCAGATATGGTCACCATTATTATGGCAGCTATTACTAAAAGATAAACCTGAAATTGCTTCTTCTCAGAAACTTCTCAACAGAAATCTATCAAATTTGATAGAAAACATTCTAGTAATGAGGGCTTTCAAAGTTTTATAAATGATTGATTCACCATCAAATATGGCCACCATTGCTAAAAAAGGAAAATCTTTTAAATGATCATGACCTTTTAAAAAATCATTCATTAGACTTTAACCAAATGTTTCAGAAAGCATTCTGGCATGAATGCCTTTTAAATTTATGTGACTGTATAGTGCCAACCTGCCCTAAAATATGACTGCTGTTGCCAAACTTATAAACACCTTTACGAACTTCTTAAAAATACACTTAACAGACTTTGATCAAATTTGACAGAAGGTGTCTCAGCTTAAGTGCCTTTAGATTTATACAAATGATTCTGTTCCATCTAGAAAGAAATTGTTTGAGAATATGGTAAAACAGGTAAAACCAAAATGATATAGTTCTGGAAGTAGTTTACATAGAATTTGTTCTTACAATGCTGCATAAGCCTGCTTAGTGAAACAGTCAACTGTTAATTTATATAAGCCAGGAGTGAAAGCAGGCCCACTTGGGCCTCTTTGTTTAAGAGTTATTGTCCTTCGTGACTTGCAACTGGATGCAGTATATGACAAATTGTGTGAATCTTGCAGTTTTCAGTGGATTGCTCTGAAAGATCATAAGATATGCATGTTGACCAGTCATTATACTTGCACTGTTTTTAGAAGAGTCACACACCTTTTTAGTTCATCAGGCCATAAGAACCAGTGAGTTTATGGTTTGGTCAAGCATCCATTGTCTGGCATGCAGCTGTCAACATTTGCTGTGCTAAACTATTCTGTATGTGCCAGAGAGAATCCCCGGCATGAAGGTCTTTGAAATCGATGATCTGCCATCAGCTGTGGCCACCGTTACTAAAATTAAGATACCTCTTTCCACATACTGCTGAATCAGTTTGAATCAAATTGACAGAAAGCATCCTCACAGGAAACCCCTTAAAATTTGTGCAAATAATGCCAGCCTGCCTTCATATATTGGTCATGTTACTAAAAATAGACAAGCCACCATTACTCAAAATAGAAAAACTTTTAAATTACTTCTTCTCCAAAACCTCTGAACAAAATTTCACCAAACTTTATATAAAGAATCCAGGCATAAAGACTATTAAAATTTATACAAATTATCCTCATCTACGATCAAATATGGCCACTGTTACTAAAACTAGAAACACTGCTCAGTAGAATTTGACCAAATTTTGTGGAAGGTTCCTGACATAAAAGACTTTCATATTGGTTCAAATGATGCCAATCCACCATCAGATTTGGTTGCCATTAGTAAAGAATAGAAAAATAATTTTAAAAGACGTCTTCTCAAAAGCTGCTCAGTGGAAATTGACAAAATTTGACATAAAGCATTTTGGTAAAGAGGGCTTTATTAATGTTGCTAATTTACCATCAAATGTGTCCACCATTACTGAAAAAGGATATATGTTTAATGACTGCTCCAAAACCGTTAAACAGAATTTGGCCAAATTCTACAGACAGCACTTTTGGCATGAGGCTTTTAAGTTTATACTAGTGATGCCAATTGGCCATCAAATATGGCAGCATTTGCTAAAACCAGAATACATGGAATAACTTCTGAAATATCAGTTAATATACTTGGATCCAATTTGACAGAAAGTGCCATAACTTGAGTTTCTTTCAAATTTATACAAAAGATGCCGTTACACCATCATATATATCTGCTGTTACAAAAAATAGAAATACACATATCTTTAAAAAACTGCTGCACAGAATTTGACCAACTTTGACACAAAGCATTGTTGAATAGAAGTCTTTTAACATTGGACAAATGATGCTGATGTATCATCAGATACAGCAAAAATTTAAGAAACCTTGAAACAGTTGTTTTCATATCGTATGCAGTCAACAGCATTGGAAGAAATTTCAGCAGAGAACTTCATTCTACCGGTAAGCCAGATTTCTTTATGAACTGCCCATGCAATTGGCTTTCAGACAGATGTCGGCTAGGTGAGTGATGATGGGCCCACTTAGGCTTTTTTTCTTTACTGTAGGGTCATATCTGTTCTAGCTGGTAAGGGTTGAATGTGGGAGCAATTGGGGTATATTTACATGAGCAATAAGGGTATATTTACATGAGCAAAAGGGGTATATTTACATGAGCAAAAGGGGTATCTTTACATGAGCAAATAGGTCACCATTCCTCAAGTCTAGACTACAGAAAATCTGTTTGATTTATAGTGTAATCATCTTATGTCACCACATCATATTTCTGCACTTACAATATCAGGATTAAATGATAATTTGCATATACATATGAGTTTTTGCTCAAAGTGACAAACACACATGCATTTCTTAGCAATATAGGGTCTTAATGTTTTAAATGGCATGCATTTGAAACAAGGAAAACACCTATTGATTTGGGCATTAAAAGGACAGAGGTCAAGGTCAGATGTACGCCAAGAAGGAAAATAATTAAAGCCCTATGCATCAATACATGATTAAAAATTTTTTTATTATCTTTTTCTTTAAATAAGAGGTTTTTTTAATCGCCCCGAACATAATAGTGCTGTGGACTGTAAAACAAAAACAATAGTGAGAATAACTCTTTCATTTTGCTGCCTTTATGACATAAAATATAAGAATTAATTTGAAATTTATTATATTTGCTTCAGCTATTGTCTGAGACTTAAACCATGCATCAAAAGAAAAGAAAGAAAACAGAACATGTCGGGGTTATATAAATGGACTTATTATTTACAATATTCTTTTGCATACATACATACATACATACATACATACGTTTAGTTTCATGATCTGTCAACCAGTTTGCCCTCTCTCTTGCTTGCCAGTAGTTTCACATGGGTCAGTGGTTCTTACCTAGGTTTTCTTCTTCTTCTTCCTCCACCAGTTATACCAGTTGCTATGTATAGCCAAACGTGTGCTGGAAAATAGAGTTAAACCCACAGCAGCAAAAACAACAGATCAATAATAATAACAATAATATCTTTTTTGTTTTTCTTTGATGCTTGTAATTAAAAATTTCTTTTGTGATGGTAAAATTAACAGATGTCCATGACCAAACTTTGTGAATGCTTGCATTTGAGACAAAAAAAGGCACCTATTTATTTTGGGGTCAGATGTCAAGGTAACTGAACCTGTACAAATAAACTTGAGTCTTCAAAAAGACTTGAGTTTTGTGTTTTTTACTTGACTGAATTTTGTAGATGACTTGCATTTATGACAAGGAAGACACGTATAGATTTCAGATGCATAAGAACAAGCATCCAACCAATGAAGGAGGGTTTTACATGAAAGAAGTACATAACTACATGTATTTACTGTGTGGTGGGCTTATAATGTACAGTGTACAATACTCCTGTTAAGATTTGTATTATATGCTTGGAAACTTTTATGAAAACTTATCTAGAACAAAACAAAGCATTAAGGGTCAAAATTTATATTGTTCTCTGCATACACTAATGTTCAAGGTTTATATTGTTACCCTGCAACTGGATTGTCCAGCATGGTAACATCAGTGACAACATGTTTGATTGGATTTGGACAGAATTTGAAGCAGGAAATAAAGAACACAAATTTGCCAGATTCTGGATATTTACAAAGAATTAAAGAAAGCAAAAACATTGTTCAGTATTTAATGGATTACAAAATTTATTAACACAGTCTCAGAACTTTGCAAATTTGATTGTGTAGTCAAGTAAATTTTCAAATATTTCTCGTAATTCATTTTTACAATGTTCCACATTTTTCTTTTGTAGTTTTTCACATTTGCTGCATTCATTGTCTATTGTGTGGATACGTACCTCTTATTCCGAGGGTGGCGTTTTTCTAGCAGTACCACTAGAGAAACAACTACCGCATCAGCAACAACAACCTCTTCACAGACTACATATGAAACAAGAACACAGTACTAACCTAGTATATATATGTATATTTAAACTGCTTGTGCTGATCAACGGGATAAAATTCCTGCATATTTGATCTGGTATTACACCTGAATTTGGATATTAAGGTCTCTAGTATAGACTTTTAGAAAGTGATCTGATTGTGTACCATGTTTTAGGTATATCTCATCTATATACTGTTTTTAGGAAGGGATTTTTTCAATGTTCTGTTTGATGGATTGTTGGGTAAATATTTGATGTTAAATTTCTTACAATATATTAATATTTATTTCATGGATTGTATACTGTATATACTAACTTATAAGTCAAGTCCAGATGCAAACTGCACAGACCCAGATCAAACATTTCATAATATGTGGGCTGATCTGGGTCAATGCAGTTTATTAGGAATAATCTGTAGAATAAACTCCATGGACCCTGTCTGCCAGCACATTATGCAGTGGCAGATCAAGGTCTATGTTGTTTGGAGTTGACTTGTAAGTGGTTATATGGTAGTTATTTGTAGTCATTTTATCTGCATTTCAAGTAATGAAATTATAGCATCAGAACTTCACACTAATTGTTGTTTAACTTATCAGTTCAGATCAATAAGGAAACATTTACCGTTAGGAATAAAGTTAAAACAATTGTGCTGTTATGTTATTACTATCACTATAGACCATTCTCAGAATGTATTAATGTATTCATGTGACCCTGGGTCAACGAATCCAAAATGAGGCTGAGCTGGGCACCAGCTTATAGATTTGTTAGAACCAGGGGACCAAATTATGGCAGATAAAGGTTTTGTTAAAATTAAAGAGAAAATTATTTTAATAAACAGGTTAACAGAATATCCCATACATAAAATGACGAAATTTTATATTGTTTAGACACGATTCTTCCCTATTATGTTTACTTTATCTAATGTCTGCATTTACATATTGGATGTTAAAATTCATCCATTTACCAACACCACAAAAATAATATTAATTATAATCAATGAAGAAGTTCACATAAATAAGGGACCAATATGTGTGTTTGGGGGCAGGGTGCTTTGATTATATATATATATATATATATATATATATATATATATATGAATGACTTTCAAACAACTTTGAACAAATAATCCTGCTGTTTTGTGGGTAAATATATAACTGCCAGTCTGTTATTGAAACAAAAAAAAATGTGTTCATATGAATAAAATTGTATATCCATATTGTCAGTTGACAAATGATTCAGAAAAGAAAAAATATGTCATTTAAAAGGAAAATCCCAGTCCCTCCCACCCCCAGGCACTAAAGCAGCAAGCACCATAACAACAACCAGGTTGTGCACTTCTGATACAAATTAAAATGCAAGCATACCAACATGTACCCAAAACTATTTAAAGCACACCAAAAAGTCTATACTGGTTTGGGGGACGTGGTTAGTTAAAAGGGCAGTTTGTGTCACTATGCACATTTTGTAAATGTTTTATTCTGACCGCGTGTTTTGACCACAGTATTGATTGATCATCGCTGTACATTTAAATCATACCTAATCAGAAACAAAATTCATGCTTTAAATAGTTTCTTTTCTCTATCGTTAACTTGTATTTTGTGTGCTGTAGAGAAAAAGGACACTCAAGATAGGACGTAAATCAACTTTCGTTTAAGAGAATGGACATATCAAGTAAGTTTTCGTCATTATAATATATACAGTGGTAATTCTATAATATAAAATATTCTTACGCAAAAGGAAACAATCTCTATAAAATACATTACATCCATTACAGCCACGATCAATATAATATATTCTCTCGCAAAAGGAATCTACATAATATATTATATGCAGGATAGTCACGATCTGCCTAGCTTAGCCTCGTTTTCGCGATACATTAATATTCATGAGGATCTCACTAAGAATGGTCTATATCATCTTTAAACGTAATCAGGGTAGGTAAAGAACTGCATTTATATCCATGGTATTTTCATAATACTCTATAAAGCTGCTGAAAAGTGTTTACTTAACAAACTGTTGGTCTTCGTGGAAATTATACCATATGTACTTGCTTATAAGTTGAGCCCAACTGCAGACAACATAGACCCTGATTTACTAACACATAATTCACTGGCAGATCGTGTTGTTTGTTCTGCAGATTATTCCTAACAAATTGCATAGACCCACATCTGTTGGTGCATTTTGCGATGGCAGATGTGGGTGTGTGCAGTTTGTTGGAGTACATATGGTACACCATCATATTTTACTTTGTTGATTGAACATGTCATATGCATTGAGATATGAATATTTAGTAATTACAGAAAGCACATGTGTGTCTAAAAATTGTAAAGAAGGTTGCATTTTTTATTGCTAGTTTCATAAGCCTCATAATCTAGGCAAATGAATAAGCATATTTATATGTATACTACTATATAGATGACCTGATTAGATTTTAATGTCATTCAAATAATTTTGCATTTTTAATTACAATAGTTTCATACTTCTTAGATCTGAACTTTTACTTACAAAATAATGGAAGGTTATGGGTTTTTTGGAGATGTTGAAATAAGTTTTACTTTCAGTTGCTATGGAAACCTTAAAGTTGCCAGGAATTGGCTTTTTTTCTTCTGGTGTTTACTAGCACATCAGCACATAAAAAGTTATGTTGTGCCAAGGCAATAATATTATACACTTTGCCCACAAACATTCAACACAGTGGCTGATGAGGTCTTGTTTAAAGATGTAAGGAAAACTTTTAAAAAACCACAACTTTAATAGAGCGTATCATTTGAAACTGTCCTATAAAGTGTTACTGAAATTTGTTCAGCAGTTTGGAGACATCAGTAATGTGAACAATGTTTATAGAGACACAACAGAAAGCACACAGTGTATGATAGCTGCTGGCATTATTATAAACAATGTCCTTTGACCAGGTTAGCTAATCACTATGGACTGCTTTTGTCATTGTTTTTGGGTCGTTTGGCACAGCCGTATACAGCATACCATGCAGGTCAACAAATTAATCAATTAATGATCAAATACAGTAAAAATATGCATTGTATCAAAACATTGATAGATATACATGTTTGGAGGAGTACTAAAGCATGTTAGCAGTATTAAATTCCTTGATTATTTACAAAAATGTAATACTCAAATACCAAAATTTACTCGTTCTTTTTCTTCTTCAGATTTTGCCTTCCAGTATTTTCTGAATCTCATGAAAAGTTTAATACTTTATATGCATTAAATTTTTTTAAAAATACATTTAGTATCTTTCAGTAATAGGAATGAGTGCACAATTGGCTTCCAGCCACAGTGTTGTTACATTGGCATAAATTACAGTTTGGGATTGAGATTGTGTCACAGTTATACTTTCTGTATCCATGTATGCTTTCATATGCTACTGTATTTGCCCTTATTTATGCGTTTGATTCCTTTTGTTTCTTTCTTTACCTTTACTGATAGCTTTGGCCTGATTTTTTTTCCCCATTTTTTGTTAGGTGGACATTATGCTAACTGCACTGTATTTGTATGATGTAAAATCTAAGGCAGCATTAATATTAGAAATGTCAGCCTTTTCATTATGGTTATATTCTTTTAGTATTGTTAGCATGATGTTGTTTATATATTGTGGTTCATTTGTTTCAAACCTTATCAAAGTTCTTGAAACTATACAGTTTTCTGTATCATCAAATTCAATGTCTTTGTCCTGCTGAAGTCTGACATAGTTTGTCTTTCTGTCTGGGACACAAAAGCTTTTGATGTAAATGATCATGCAAATAAAAACTGCCCACTTCAGTTAAATTTGAGAGTCATAGTAAGTTTTCCTTACTTCAGAGTGAAGAAAAATTAATGATTTCAGGTTATGACCAGTGTATCCATACCCATTTGCTACTTTATATTGAATTGAAATAGCACAAAACAGGTATAAAATGGACCACTCACAGTATGGGTAGTAATAGCTTTCACATTAGTTATGCCCCAGTAATTGCTTTAAGTCACTGTTTGTGATGTACAAACCAAAGAACAATCAGTTGGTAGCAGTATGCTGTATCATTATCAAATGAATCCAGTTACCATCTTTATGTATTTATAACTTTAGACAGCATAGACCCAGATCTGGCTTCATGTATTGCACTGGCAAATCAAGGCCTGTGTTGTTTGTTCTACTGATCACTTCTCACAAACTGCATAGACCCAGATCTGCCAATGCATTTTGCAATGGCAGATCTGGGTCTGTGCAGTTTGCAGCTGGATCTGATTTGTAAGTAAATTTTTCCATTCAGTAATATTGTAAGTATAATTACTCCATTCAGTAATTTAGTAAGTATAATTACTCCATTCAGTAATTTAGTTTAAGAAGATTTTGGTTATATCATGTCAATAACAATCACAAAGTCCAGCTAGTATAGTTTTTGCACTATTTTGACCTAATTTGCTGGGTTTTTTTAATGAGTGTGTATCACCACTGGCAATTTCTAAGGATTGTTGTTAAACACAAACATGTTCTTTTGAATTATACTACTGTAGATAATAAACTCTTTAGTCCAATTGTTTTTTTATTTCTTTTTAAAATAGTATGATACAGATTTTCCATTAATCAATAATTCAGTTGATTTTGTTGAAGTTTTTAAATGCCTGCAGGATGAAATCTTCAAAAAAAAGGGAACTGTTTTGTCTCAGATTTTATGCCCCAGCACAACTTTGGTAGTGCAGAATACTGTCCTTGTTTACACATGTCTATCAATCCGATTATCATTGAGTTCTGCATTTATGTGACTTTTCAGACACAGCAATGGGGCAGCCATGTTCTTGACATTTCTGTTTTGGTTGATACTGCAACAGCATGATATACAGAATGTATTGATAGTGCTGACTAGAACTTCATTAGGTTGATTTTTAACAAAATAACAGCAAAAAGATACAACTTATTTAGAAACTGAGGTATTGCAAGTTAATGCATTACTGAAATATGTTGAAGTTAATAAATTACTGAAAATATGTTCAGATTTTTAATTGAAGTTCATAGACCTGTGAAACAGCAACAGCCAAAAAAAACAAAACATTTTGCCATTTTTTGTGATATATGCATTTATAGAACGTTTTATAGGGCTGTAAGTTTTCTTCTTTATTTTCTCTTGCCGGTTTTATTAAAGATTCATATCATGTTGGTCTTTGCGTTCTGATTTGTTAAGTTAGGAATATAAATCTGGCCCAGTATAATCTGTATTTTGATTTGTTAAGGATAGAAGCCTGGTCCAGCATAATTTGCATGGATTGTTGTTAGGAAAGGCCAGTGCTAATTATAAAGAGCCAAAATAGCAAACTAAAGTGCATGCTGTCCCCTTCTAAGGTTTGATCCCAAGCTCTGATACATGCAGTGATGAATGGTAATTCAAATGTTGGTGGCTTTTTTTAGGCCTTTCATCTTTTTCTTACCTTTAAGATAACACTATACCATCATTGCTGTTGTTTTAGGGTTTTGCAAAATAAGAAACATATAGACTATGTCCAACCAATTTTTATTTGTAATCTGTTAAAAATGTGCTGGTGTTGAAGTTTGTTCAGGATAACAACTGCAACCTCTTGAACAGGTCCAGTCTTAATGGAATGTAAACTTCCGTTGCGGATCAGATTTTGCATACCATACGTACAGTACTTGAATACAAGTCAGTTCCAAGTACAAAATAACATAGACCTGCTGATTAGTTTTAACACACTGCATAGAACTGGCTCTGGCTGGTGCACTATAATTTAGTTCACTACGAAGGACCTGATATTTGTCATTTTATAGTAGTTACCATAATGACTATGTCTTGGGACATGAAAAAATAATTATTTTTTTTGTGTCCCAAGATTTATATGCATTTAAAAATTATAGCATTTTCAGTGTCCCAAAACTTATAGACATACAAAAAAAATCAAGACAAAATCAGCAAGATCACCATACTGCACCAGTGACCAATTCTTGTTCATTTACTACAGCAATAAACTGTTATAAACTACTAAAATTGTTTTTCTGGTATCGCATGTGCATATTTTCCGATTTTTCCAACACGAAATAAAGTAAAGGTCAATAAAAACGTCAATATTTACAGGCACTTAGAATTTACCTTTTGACTGGTACTATATAGGGTGTACAGAAGTGTACTTAACATGGTGCATCTTGTATATCCTTGTTTATTCCCAAGAATACTAGATGCAGTTATGCTTTATTCATCGTTTTTACCAAATCTCATTCTCCTGAATCATATTTAAAAAAGACATCAATTGCTATATAATTTGACCCACGCGCTCAAGAAATATCGTTTCTCAGCAATGTAAGCAATCCAGCTAAGTGATGTAAATCATATGAAATGACAAACATCTTTAATTATACAAGTCACATAACCAGCACATAGTAAGTATTCACATAACTGATCATCACTGATACATTTTAGTTTTGTGTTTTGGCTTACAAGAACACAAATTTGTAACTTTCAGCACAGTATTCTTTCCACCTTTGAATTTGGACAGCTGGTTGTTTTGGCATTTCCTTGTGTTTATAATAGGCAGATTTGTCTTTTGTTTTCTCACAGAAGACCAGGTAATTGCTTGAACCATAAAATTGGTTTGTGAAAAAGTGAGTTTTTTGTCTGGCAGCAATACAGGTAAACTGTTCTGCAAAATTGATCCACGCAATTTAACTGTTGTAAAATCTGAAGTTGGTTGAGCAGGATGAGATACCCTGCATAATAGCAGTAGTAAATTATTTAACCCCCATACGTGATATTGGACTGACTCACCATTGACTATCATTGTCAATCGATTAAGGTATGAACACTTGCTCGGTTGAGTAGCACGATTACCGTAGCCAAGTAAACAGGTACTTATTTATGGTCGCTTAGAACAAGGCAAACTACATTTGAGTGTTTAAGATATTACAGTTATTTTCAAAGCATTTTATTGTATTTTAGAGGTACCGTATTAATAAAGTTTATTTTGAATCCAAAGGATGTACTTCATTAAGTGCAAGTCAAAATCTTCAATGTACATTCAGTGACGCTGTGCTGTAAACATGCAAACTAAATACAAGCGTTGAACCAAACACTATTGTTGTTCATTCTTGTCATACTGGGAGCACAGTTTTAACGAGTTAGGTATTTACATTTTCAAGGCAAATAAAAAGATAATTACTGGTGCATTGATACAATATTCTAATGCAATAATGCTTAAACAAACAATAATACACTGAAGATAAAAGGGATAGGTTACTGTTGTACATGCTTACAGCAACTCATTAATACTCAACTCCTGTCATCAATCAAATTATACACATTTGAATTGGGAATAATAAGGAAACAGAATATAAATTTAACATTTTTATTGACTTTTAAAACAAATGTTGAAGGTGTCCCAAGACTTATAGTACATGAAAAAATTGCTATAATTTTGTGTCCTAACATCTATAGGTCATAAAAAATTACTTTGAAAATAATTTAGGGTGTCCCAAGACTTATAGTGTCCCAAGACATATAGTCATTATGGTATTTCAGTTTAATGGACATTTAACTGAAAATAGCAAGTGCCTTTTTTACACACTGGTACTGAAGAGAAAATCTTAAAAATATATGTAAATGTCAGGCATGGTATTTTCAGTATAGTTCTGGTTTATTTTGGCCGTTATTTATGTTTTACAAATACTTATATAAATCTATGGGTTGTAGACTTCATTTGCATGAAAAATTTAAAATGTTCAATTATACAACCAACTTATATGTACAAAAAAGTTTTGTACAAAGAAATAATTATAATTAGGTTGACTGAGCCATGGGCGAATGTGGATATGTGAGAAAGCTTGCCAGTAGCTTCTCGTGGGTCGGTGGTTCTTTCCGCGGATTTCCCGGTTTCTTCCTCCACCATTAATACTGGCCGCCATGTATAGCCTATACTGTGCTGAAAAATGGCGTTAAGCCCCACAACAACAACAACAACAACAACAACAACTGAGCCATGTACAAAAATTTAAAGGTCCAAAATTTTCCATGAAATATGGTAAAACAAGTTACTGTGCTATTAACAAAGATGCTAATAATGAAATAAGTTTACTCGATAACCTTCACAAATGAAAAGCAATGTAATATGGATAGTTGTGAAGGCAAATTATGGGTAATGTATATTAATTTATTCAAAATTACATGGTTATTGGGCATTGTTATGGACTTCGAATTACATTATAATGAGAAGGGACATTTCTGATGAGAAGTTGGCAGAAGTTGTCTCATGCATACTTTTTCTCTGGCACTTTTATAACAGGTTAGAAATAAAAAAAAGTTATCTTCAGAAACATGTAGTTTCAGCTGCTCTCTGAAACATAAGTAAGATACAAACAGTTAGATGAGTGATATTTACTGGCTACCTTTCTTCAGCTACTTGAGTCAATTTTTATGTTGTGGGTTTTGCCCTCTATAGACGAATGAATGTCGGCATCAAGACACTAACTGGTAATCATCACCTAACCAGATCTATTCTTGAACTGAAAATTTGCATTGGGTGGGAGGTTCCCTCGAGATGAAAAGAAAAAGATTTTTCTGAATATTGAAGGGATTTAATGAAGAAAAAGAAAAGGTTTGCAAATGTGCAATTTTCATGCATTTGGTTGATATTTTAGCATGACATTTTAGAAATAATAGACACCACCCATCTTACTATTGTGACAGTTGGAAAAGACAGAAGAAAATAGAAGAACTAGGAAAGCACACATCTAGTCGACGATGCCAGCATATAAACCTTTCATCACCAAAGATTTCTGATGTAAAAATAAGCCATGGAATATGCATGATTACTTGTTATATGCATACTCCATATTACATGTAAACAAAACCTATTGTGGCTATACAGCGTTTAATTTTTACACATCATAAATAACTGATGATGAAAAGCTTAAATGTAATTGTGGCAGGACAATAAAATATATGTTTATATGCATACAGCATGTAAACTTGTACTCTCCTTAAGAGGGCCTCAAGGGAGAATAGTCCTTGACTAATGAGTCACCCTCTATAAATAAAACATTATTATTA
>JAECUM010024129.1:0-21479 GCA_016617855.1 Megalonaias nervosa
CCCCACACACACACACACACACACACACACACACACACACACACACACACACACACACACTACATTTCGTCTTTTTCTACAGAGCCGTACTAGAAATACCCTGCTTCTCGGACCCCCGCCCCCCACACACTACATTTCGTCTTCTCTACAGAGCCGTACTAGAAATAACCTGCTGCTCGGACCCATCCACACACACTACATTTCGTCTTCTTTACAGAGCCGTACTAGAAATAACCTGATGCTCGGATCCTCACACACACACACACACACACACACACACGATCGAAGAAAAAACTTCTCAAATTGTTTGTATAATGCAGGAAACAGCGTCAGCTTTTGATTTCCTTCTACCTTTAAAAATGAAGAGAATTAACCCTAATTTCCAATCGCAAAGAATGTTACACTGGTCTATTACCACGTTAAAAGCATCGTGGTTAATTCTGTGAGTCTCCCCCCCCCATCATATAAATGCTTATTTTGAAAAATACAATCATTGGCTTGGGCTTTCCTAGGTTTTAGCTGTTATATAACAGAAGCTATTTCTTGACAACTAAATCTTGGTTTTAGGATATCAGTACAGAACCCGTCCGTTTGTTTGTGTATTTGCAGACTGAGTGTAAAGTTTAGAAAAATATTTAGCAAAGAGTCGAGTTATCTCATCCGGAGCAGACGCTTATTATTGTTTGTTCCTTCTCTTTTTTCATCTGCGTAGAGTGATCCGTCTTTCTCGGCGTTTGTCCTCGCAATGAAGTGTCGTTCTTGGAAGTCGTCCCTTTTTATACTGGGTGATATCAGCATGTCCATAAGGTAAAGTCTTGTGGTTTGGAAGTCGCACTGGTTGCACGTAGTTTGCCATGGCGTTGTTAAATAAACAACTAAGATGTGGTACTGCATTGGTGATGTGATCGTGAGGCACAGCATTGCAGTCGAGTTTCTCGTTGGGCTTGAGTCTTACGCTCGATACTTGCTGTGTGAAACGATTCATCTTTCTCGCTTGGCGTTTGTAGTTACAATGAGCTATCGGTCTTGGACGTTGTCCCTTTGTATATGCTGATCAATATCGGCGCGACCGTACGGTAAAGTGAAGTGATTGGGAAGCCGAACTCACTTCTGGTACACGATTTGATAGACTTTTCCAAGGGCCTACTGACGATTTGGTGTATGGGTAAACGCACAATCTTGTTCGGTTCGTAGTTGGTCACTTCAAAATTTCCATCCTGTCCAGACTGCAATGCTTCTTTCAATACGCCAAAGTTCACCACTCGACTGGTGCGATAATTGAGAGTCAATTCTTTCACTTTACACTCCCTGTGCACTTGTCCTTGTGGGTCACGGTATTCGTAGCCGTAATTTTTGGGACCGCCACTTGCAAAAACTAGAATCTTGTTGTCGGGGTGCTCGTCCGTCCAGGCTCCTAAACGGTCACCTTCGATGACAGGGTGACAGTGACCCAGGCGACGGATGTTGATGCAACTGTCCGTGTCCAAATACAGTACACGATCTCCTAATTGGTGTAAAGCTTCGTACAATTTTAAGCGAGTATGGGCTGTCACGTAGGCTGCAATGATGACATATCCAAATTCGTCGGCTTCTACAAAGTCCAGTTCTTTTTCGTAATTGACTAAGATCAAGTCCTCACGAACGACGTCCACGTGTTTCATGTATTTAGTTTTGTCGTGAATCATCTGGAAGTAGCGGAAAGGTTCTGTCAAATACTCTGTCTTGGGTAAACACGGTCGTTGTGCCATTTTGCCCCACAAGCAATTTAACATCACTTTGGCAAACGATCGCCTTCCTTCGTTTTTCTCGATGTGGTCTAAAGTGATGCCTTCCTGCTCCCAGTATTTCTCTTTTAATTTCTTTTCGTCTTCGGGAGTGAGGCACCAGGAAGGATAGCCACTGGTTTCTTGTTTCAGTTTCAAAAAGGCATTCACGTAGTCTGCGAAAATTACTTTCTGAGTCTCGTCGCCCTTGTGGTATTTTTCTGTTTTGGGAAAGTGGTAAATTTCGTACACTTCTAACAGTTGGTATCCCAGGTCCAGAACTTTGAACAATTCCACGCTGACCCACGTTCCCGTCAAGGCGAGTTCTTCCTGGGTGTGCTGACAAGGTTGGTCTTGGTTGCACGTTTCGGCACAAGCACGGCACAAGGGAAACATCAGTTTCCCTTGGCAATGATGTGGTAAAACGGGATGGTACAAGTTCATGGGAGGCAAGACTTTGCACTTGATCAATCCTTCGTATTGTCGTATGTTTTCCACGTCGATGTGTTCCGTCAGCAATTGCGGGTGCTCTGCGGGAAAGTGACAACATTTGCACACGTAAGGATACAGCGAACACACGTTCAAGAATTTGATTTCTTCTCCTTTCTCCTCGTCGACGCGGTACAGCAAACAGGTGGCATTCGTCCGTCCTCCGCACAAACTGTCCTGCGGGTTCAGAGGGTCCACCAGTTTTTAACTTTCCACGATGCGCTTAAACTCGGGATCGGTTTTCAAATGGGATCGTACTCGTGTTCCCACATTTCTACCACTTGGTATCCTTGCTGTTCTAACTTCAATCGCCGCTGACAAGTAGCCTGGTACAATCTTCCATGGTCCGTTGTAAAAACTGATTTTTAGTGTCACGTTGAGGGTAACTGATGGGACATCCGTGAAATAAGCAACCGTTAAACTCATACACGATCTTGGGGTTTTCTAAGTCCCAATCATCCACAGAATAGCTTCCAATGGTTTTTTCGCCTCCTCCGTTGCGGGCATGTTGGATCCATTTGTCTTCCATGTCGCACAAGTAATGTAATAAGCGTAGGGCTTTGACCGAATATCGGCGTTTGACAAAGTTCGTCGTTTGAGGGCTTATGACAGCCAGGGTGTTTTCGGGCATGAATCGTTGACGGCACACTAAGGAACACGCTTTGCCAATGGTGCAAGCTTCTTTCAAAGGATGGATCCCTCCGTGTTCAATGAACAGTTCTCGAAATTTTCCACAGCAACGCCTTTAAATGTCCACGTCGGAAAGACAATACTTTAACATTAAGTCGAAAGGGTCCGAGGCGTGAGTGTGGTACCAAGCATAGAAAGCTTCTCGTTGTTCGGTACGCATGTTGTCGGGGTCGTAGTAGTGAGCCTCGGGCAAATGGGGTAGAACGGCGTGTTGATTGGCTTCGGTATTGACAAAGTGCGGAAAATAGCCTTTGGCCATTTCTGTCATTCCAAACGTTTTAGGCATTTGGCTCAAAGGCATGGCTAAGTAACTCATCGAATCTTTAAACTGCACTTGTCCCACTTGCATGGAAATGATTTTGGCTCCGTTCAAAGTCACTTTAGGACGTTCGGTACTTTGTTCCGAATAGTATCTGAGAAGAAATTGCCCATGGTATCCCGAGAAATTGTGAGCAATCACTGTGGCATGGCGATGACAATCTCCGTAACGTTCGATGTCTTCTTGGCTCAACGTCTCGTCGACAGGGTCTGAGATCCATTGGGCGAAATCGGTCGGCGTGTTCGGTCCCCGAAAGATTTTTTCACGTCCTCCAGGAATCTTGCTACAGTGAGAGCAATGACTAAAGATAGGCTCTTGGATGCACTTCTCGCACGCTCGGTGAGCGACGCAGAAATTAGGAATGTGAATGCCGGTCTCTTGCATGCATTCGAAATCGAAATAGATGAAATTGCCTTTCTTCTGGTCATCTTCCTCTTGTTGTTTGGAATGGTATTTTTGAATGTAGTATTCATGTTTCAAGTCCACGATTTGGCGACAAATGTGACATCGTTTCTTTCCTGAACATACGTGAGCCTTGGCAGTGTTGGTACGTATGCCTTGTCCACAAGTAGGGCACAATCTCAGGAGTTGACAAGCACTTATCCGCTGTGAACCTAGCGTCTTCAAATGTCATTTGGTAACAGGTTGGACTGACAAACGTGCGCTGACAAGCTGGGCAATGCACTCGTTCTTGTCCTTCGTCAAGACAGGGTTTAGAGGCTAAACATCCCTCACATTTCGATCCGCAATGCTTGTGTTGCTCTCGATTGTTATAGCCATAGTCACATTTCTCAGAGTAATAACCGTATCCCAGGAATGCAGCGATACTGGTAATGGCATCGAAATGTTCATCGTGATGATAGACGTGAATGTATTTTAAAATTTTTGCCTCGAAACAACAGAGGTCCACGCACTTCTTGAGGGTACACTTTCAAGGTGTAGCGTGGAGCCAAAACGTCTTGCAACTTTTGCATTTCAGGAATGCCGCAGGGTGTGTCTTTGGATATCCCCGCTTGCTTTAACGGGAGTTCTGCTTCTCTTTGTTGTTTGGCTCGGTCCGATTGTCGAATAGTTTTCCAGGCTCTTTTCCATTCTGTCGTGTCGTTCTTGTCGTCATACGTTTGTCCCACCGCGATGACTCGGGCCAAGCACATCTTGTCTTGAGGATTGTTAATTTGAACGATGCTGAGCTTGATGCTGCGAAGGTCGTCCACCAATAACACCTTTCTGCGTTGTCCGGTCCCTTGGGGAAGAGACACGTGGGTCATGAACAGTGTCGCTTTTCCGTCGGTGATGTGAATCTTGTCGTTGAATTGCTGTACGTGTTGAATCTTGTCGATGACTTTGGAAGGTGTCAATTCTGTCGGACTGCTAAACTCGATCCAAACGGGTGATTTCAAACTGTCGTGACGAATGGAAAGTCTCATGACATCGTCTTCTTTGGTTTCACATTGCTGTTTCAGTGCGGCTAGCAAAGAATCCTACACATCGGTGACGAACCCTTCTACTTTCTCCAGCGGTACGCCGCACTTGAAATCTTTAAACTTCACCGTGTACGTGTAGGCCGTAGTTCTAAATTTTTTAGAGGAGCGTTTTTCCGTCTCTTGACTGTGGTAATACTTTTCGGGTGATACTAGTTCGCTCATGTCTTCGATCTGAACGAACACTTCTTTCCGTGTGTGAGGCGATACGTCACGTCGCTGCCTCTTACCTTCTTCTTCTCTCTCACTGAAATCGTGCGATCGTTTCATCTCGATTGCTGATTCAGAAATGATTTAACCAAGTTCGTTATCTTTGTATATATAGCCCCTCTCTACCTCTTGTTGTGACAATGACTTGGTATATTTTACAAGGGCAAGTGAAAGTCCAACAGTTAGGAACCCCTGGCTGACTTATGCGAACGACAATGGTGCGTCTTAAACACCTCATGCATCTTGACGACCCTTCCATTCAAGCCCTACCACGAAAGAAAAAAAGTTACAAGAATAAAACCCAGACAGTTGGTGTCATCAAGAGAACTAGAGACGGTACTGTGCCGTTAGGATACGTACGTACTTCAGAAAACCATGCTACTCGACTACGATGTCTCATTTTCTCTGTCACTTCTACTTTGTCGTTGACTACGATGCCAACCAACCCTGATGTGACACATGTTTTTCTTCATTTGATATTTTACAAAAAATATTAAACCCATTTTTAAAAGAATTACCCTTTTTTCAACAGCATCGTCGATGTCTCCTCCTGCTCTTACCACTGTTGCTCCACCTACAACGGCAATCTTTCCTAAGACCAAAGTATGAGACAGAGCAAGTAAGTTGTGAAATTCAGCGGAGGTGTCTAAACAACAACTGTCAAGCCCCTATGTTCCAGTTCTGTTTAAGATAATAACTTGCGATACGTCACATTTTCTAAAGTCGAAGTGATAAATTTGTTTATTATTTAAGCATGGAATTACAAGAGTGAATCGAGTCAATATCTATGAATTCTGTAGTTAGTGCATGCCATTGTTGATACTTGTTTTAATGTATGTTATGACATTGTAAGAAATTAAGATTCCGTACCTGAACTGCTTTAATAGTTTGGTCGTTGTCTGAATTCAAGTAATTCAGAAAGAAATATTGCCTTTAGTCACTCTTGCGATAAGAGATCATTAAGGAAGTCCCGAGGGAGTAATTGCAAATTGTTGGTGAGAGCAAGCTGAATTTGGAGAGAAATTCAGAATTTTGTACTGCCAAACGCTGTTAGGTTGCTTTAGAGTGATTTAAGTAAGTCTATAGGGTTAAGACTTTATTAGAATAGACTACGGGTAAGTATTCTTAAGGAAGCTGTTTCCTGGAAGACAGAAAGAAGTTAGTAAATACTTAATTAAGTAAATTGGTTGGTGATACAGTCGACTACGGTAGAATGGCAACTGATATGCAGTTAGTCAAAGTGGTTAAGTCTATTGGTAAAGAATTAGGTTATGAAGGGACCCCATTAGCGGAATTTGTAGAGCGGAGTCTCAGGAAATACAGAGAACAGCAGGCGGCAGAGAAAGAAAGAATCGGACAAGCCGAGGAAAAAGAAAGAATCAGACAAGCCGAGGAAAAAGAAAGAGGAAGACAAACACGGGAAAAAGAAAGAGAAATCGAGTTAGCCAGATTGCAGGCTGAAGAAAGAGCCAGGGAGAGAGAACATGCGTTAGCCATGGAGAGACTAAGGATCGAAAATGAATCTATGAGGGGCGAAGAATTGAATGAACATTCAGGACCCACAAGCAAAAGATCCGAGGATAGACGTACTGTTCAGATAACAATGCGGATGTTGAACGATAGAGAGGAAATCATCGATAACTTTTTAACTCAGTTTGAAAAGTTAGCTTTTATCCATCATACACCCAAAGACCAGTGGGCCATTAATATCTCTGCATTTTTGCAAGGAGCTGCCAAGAATGTCTACCATAATA
Source organism: Megalonaias nervosa (assembly GCA_016617855.1). Taxonomy (NCBI): domain Eukaryota; kingdom Metazoa; phylum Mollusca; class Bivalvia; order Unionida; family Unionidae; genus Megalonaias; species Megalonaias nervosa. The sequence goes on from JAECUM010024129.1 coordinate 6,707, forward strand.
TGGCACACACTGCAGTAGATGAGAAAGCGATGTTCAGGCATTATGAGTTGTCGGCTGAAAGTTTTCGCAAACTTTTCAGAGAGTCGTCTAAGCTAACAACGGAGACACACGCGCAATTTCATACTCGCGTAAGCGTGATTTTCGATAAATGGATTAAAATGACAGGCGCCGCATTCATTATGAAGGCATAGGGGAAGAGATCTTGAAAGAACATGTCCTCGGTACGTATCGGAAAGAGCTGATCGTATTTTTAGCGGATTGTGATTTCGTGACCTTAGAAGATATCAGTGTGATGGCTGAGCGATATGAGAGTGCACACTCTTGTCAAACCACCTTGGTTGGCAAGAATCGACCCAACGTCACTGACTTTAGAAGAGCTAACGGTTTGGCACCTCATAGATGGAATGGTCAAAATGGTGGGAAGGTATGGGCTGATAATCCTAGCCGTGATCAGTTCCGTGGCTCAGGAAATTCCATAGCCCTAGTAAGAAAGCTGAAGTTGTATGCTACGGCTGCAACAAACCTCCTGGCCATATTCTCAAAGACTGCAGGAAATATCGTCCCACGATAAATGTAGTGACACCAGGCACAGGTAGAAAGTGTAAACCAGTAGAATGGTCGAATACAGCAACAGCTACGGTAAATGGAGAGAAGGCTACCGTGCTATATGACACCGGTTGTAGTTATCCAGCCTTGGTGGATAGCAAACTTGTAAAATCTGCTGATTATACAGGTGAGACAGTGGAATTTGCTAATAGGACTAAATATTCTCTCCAGGTTGTCTACATCGACCTTGATTCTCCGTATGTGACAGTAGTACGAATTCAAGCAGCGTGCTTGTCAGGGTTGTCGCACGACGTAACTTTTGGATATAGGTATGTGTCGCCACAGCCTAATCCTATGACGTGTACACCTGTACACGTCGGGTCCGTAGAGACGAGGTCTATGAAGCGGAGGTCAGGGATAAAGCCGCTGAACCCCTTGACTTCGCCCATAGACAATTTGCTACCTGGTAAATTATGGAGACTTAAAGAGGAAGATTCTACCCTTAACAGGATACGTGGGTACGCAAAGGAGGAGTCCGTGCGGAACTTGCCAGACGGTGAGGTAGATTTCGCGCTGAAACAGGGTATCTTGTATCGATACGCCCGGAAAGGATCCGAGAGGTATAAGCAAGTGATTGTACCTCAATCTAAGAGAGAAGAAATACTTAGGCTAGCACATGAGAGTCTACTTGGTAGTCACATAGGTATGGCAAAGACGAGAGATAGGTTAGTGAGGGAATTCTACTGGCCAGGTGTGTATGGGGATGTAAGGAGGTTTTGTCTGTCGTGTGACAAGTGTCAGCGGGTGGCACCTAAGACCTCACATCGCACTAGGAACCACCCCTCTGATTGATGAACCTTTCTCGAGGTTGGAGATGGACTTGATAGGTCCGATAAAGCCTGCGTGAGAAAGTGGTAATCGTTATGTGTTAACGATTGTTGATTACGTTACCCGATACCAGGAGGCCGTTGCGTTGAAAAACATTGATTCAGTCACGGTGGCTGAGGCTTTGTTAGGAGTTTGGTCTAGAGTTGGTGTTCCTGAAGAGATACTAACTGACCAAGGGACGCAGTTTGTTAGCCAGGTGGTGGAAGAAGTAAACCGGTTACTTTCCATTAGGCACCTGACTACTACCCCGTATCACCCGCAGTGCAATGGTCTAGTAGAGCGTTTCAATGGAACGTTGAAGCAAGCTCTGAAGAAGCTGCGCGATTTTTACCATTCCAACTAGTTTATGGGAGGACAGTGAGAGAACCCATGGCTGTATTGAAACAGTTATGGACGGATGAAAAGGCATCTGAGGAAGTACGAACAACGTATCAGTATGTTGTTGATTTCCGTAACAAGCTGGAGGAAGTTTGCAACTTGGCCCAAAAGAATCTCCGTGACGCACGTGGACGTCAAGCCAAGTGCTACGACAAGAGGGCGAAGGAACGGAAGTTTGAAGTAGGTGACAAGGTGCTGTTGTTCTTACCGTTGGAGCACAACAAACTCCAAGTATCCTGGAGGGGACCGTTCGTTGTAACGGAAAATAAGGGTGGAAAGAACTATCGTATCCAAGTAGGAGATAAAGAGAAGTTGTACCACGTTAACCTTCTTAAACGCTATCGTGAAAGGGAGACACCCACTGAGTTCGTGGTTGCTACAGTTGTGACTGAAGAACCCTACGACAACGGAGGAGTGGCAGAAGTACTTCCTAATTGTCCTTTGACGAGGAATGAAACCTACGTCGACGTTGTCCTTGACGTAACGTTAACGTGAGAACAACGTGAAGAGGTGGAGGAGATACTCCACGACTACTGAAGTGTCTTGACAGAAAGACCAGGCATGAAGGAGTTCAGTTTGAAGTTGCTGAATGAAACGCCTGTGAAACTTAAACCCTATCCACTGCCTCATGCGAAGTTAGAAACTGTACGGGACGAAATTATAACTATGCTTGACTTAGGCGTCATAGAACCAGCCGAATCCTCATATAGTTCACCGGTTGTTTTGGTCCAGAAGAAGGATGGTGATCACCGCTTTTGTGTCGACTATCGGAAATTAAACAGGATCACAGAATTTCAGGTCGAAATGTTATCGGATCCCGAGTCCATATTTGCCGGAGTAACCAATGCCAAATATTTTTCTAAAATAGACTTGTCAAAGGGATATTGGCAAATGCCAGTTCGTAGTGAAGACCGTCCAGAACTTGCTTTTGCAACACCAGATGGAACGTACCAATGGGTAATCATGCCGTTCTGGGTCCAGAATGCACCCAGCATTTTCACCCGAATGATGAGGAAACTGCTAGAACCTTTAAGAGGGACCGGAGTTTCAAATTTCATGGACGATTTGTTATTGGCGACACCTACTTGGGAAGAACACGTGGTCTTACTGAGAAAAGTTCTGGAACGACTTTGACAGACAGGGCTCACCGCCCGACCATCTAAATGTCACATAGGATTTCGGAGACTGACTTATCTAAGACACACACTCAGTGAAGATGCATTAACCCCAGACAGTGCTAAAGTCGACCAGCTTCGGAACGCCGCACGTCCAACTACTAAGACAGAAGTGCGATCTTTTTTAGGACTTGCAGATTATTATCGAAAGTATGTGGAAAACTTCAGCACTATTGCTAGTCCGTTGACTGACTTGACAAGGAAGAAGGCTCCGGCAAAGGTTATTTGGACAGACGCTTGTAGAGAGCATTTCAGACGTTGAAAGATAGGTTGAGCATAGGTTGAGCATGTATCTTATTGAGTGGAACTGACTAGGTTGAATGTCTAAGGAGTCATGTGGTAGCGTATGCAGAGAGATACGGGAACGTTAGATGCACCGCTTACGTGTTAATTTATGGTCAGTCGCTGTGTAGTGAGAGTTATGATCTATCGAATTAGGTCGGACTTGGATGTATATTACAGGGGTCGTTTGTAACTAGAGATAACGATTGTACCTTGCTCAAAATACAGTCTAATTTGTAAGGACCATTCATCGTTAAGCTCACCTTATGTCAGAATTTATGCAGTGTTTGGATAGCTAGTTATGCTTTTGAGTAACGTAAGTGAGAGAATTTTATATACGTATAGGAGGTGATACATATAGAGATTTAGTGGTAATCTTGTCATTCAAGGAAACAGCTCTCTGGAAGAGACGGGGACAGTCCAAAATAGAACACTGCTATAAAATTATGTTAACGTAAATTTATTTAAATTGAAGTTGCCACTTTTAGTTTATGTTATTAATTAAAAATTATTATTTTCTTGTCTAAGGGGGCTCGTATTGTATTATTTCTTCTCAATAGTCTTGCTCAGTTCTCTGTTGATGTTCTACCTATCCACTCACAAAGGGCAATAAAATCGAGGGAGGCCATCCTCTAGATAACGACAGCCAAATCTAATTAACCACCCCTCTTTCTAAGAGGGGCACGTTACAAATTCAATAACTTGAAGAAAATAAAAATTCAGCCGAAACTGGTAACAACATAACTATTTATAGTGCTAGACGTTAGAGCCGAACTAGTAAAATTCTGACAGTCACAAGATAATATAGTTCTCTCTTTGACCCAGGTCACAAATTAGCATTGTCTAGAAACAAGCATTATCTAACGGAAAATAACTTTCTAGCATGATTTAATGAGCCTTATTTTTTTGAAACATAATAGCCTATAAAATTCACTTTGGATTCTCCAAAACCCTGACCCAAATCAACATGTTTATCTGAATAATAATTTGGTTAATGAACTCAAACCCATAGAGGATAATGAAGCTATTATTAGTTGTTTACATGAATGAAATTAAAAAAAATTTTAAAAACTTCAATCGGGTCAAACAGAACTGAACTCAATTCTGGACCAGGTCTAGTCCAGTAAACTATGTTACATTACAATAGCATGTAATTGAATAAAAAAAAAAAATAAAACTAACAGACAAACAATTAAATTAAAAATGCATAACAATGTAATAAAATGACCTGATTGAATTATTCACAGAAATATTTTTTAGCCATGCAAAGCTTAAAATACAGTATCAAGCATCACTATGAATTATGAAATGTGTATCCTCATTTAACAATTTATAATAAACAACCTAAAACAATGTGAGATACCTACCTGTTGAAATATGGAAAAATTGCAATTCTCATAGTACAGCGAGAAGAAAAAGACATAAGAGTTCTTTCTTCTTGACAGCATGCGGCAAACGCAAGCAGATAAAGCTTTCGCTAGAAATTTGAAAGAGAATAAATACGTGTGCAATACTTGGACCATTGAACTCTGTATGTTGCCTTTTCAAGCAGCAATACTTTCATCAATTTACACTTTATTTTTAGGATATTTAATCTTTGTAAAATGCTAGCAATGTATCACCTGATTTGAATACTAAGTTAAAATAACATTTTCTTCTAATAAAAATGATCGATTCAGTTTCGGAGTAAAATCTTGTTATTTTGTCCAGATTTAAATCGCTCAAGGGAACCCAGATTTAAACTGATAATTATTTAAATTGTATTGAATGAAATTAATTTGGAAAGTAGTATGATGGTCTCATATATGTTGCTACATATTCTTGATAATATTAAGATGCTATTATTGTTGGTTCCTAAACATTTCACGTATCCAAGACTCACGTCATCACTTAAGGGCTATCATTTTATACTTCTATTGTGATTTTAAAACAAAAATTATGTGTTAGAGAAGATTTGACACTGGTCGGCTCTAACAGCTTTAAATAAGCAGTATATTCTATCCACTAAGGCTGTACAGGTCGCAACATATATTCAGGTGATACTAGGACTTTCGTGATGGAACCGGATGATGATCTCGTGCTGCGTAGCAGACTACAAAAGGTATTGGAACTGTGATGGGCAGTTATGAATCAAGCTAAATAATTCAAACACTGATCACATTTAACATAGGAGTGTTTAGCATTATTTGAATATATTATAGAATTTGAAATTTTAATTGGTTGAGATAAATTTGAACACTAATAACACTGATCCACATCGACTCAATGTGTAATCCTGTCATCCTGTCAATCGGATCACACACGTCTTCTCCTCTAATGATCGGAAAAAACACCATGCGTAAAATAACGTTTCTTGTCTTGAGTGTCAGTCGACCTACAAAGTTCCAGAGAGCACATGAAGATCGATTATTCCTAATCACCAACGGGAACCGTTGTGCAAAATCCAGACAATAAATATTGCGAAACGTGACCAAAAGGAAAATCATTTAATATATAGGAGAGAATAGGGTATCAATCGTATTTCAATCAAGTCAAGCTGAATTTAACTTTATATTTCAAATCTATCTGCTTATGCTTATGAAAGGATTAAGGCCTATATACCAGTCTAAACAAACACGGTTTGTTTGTTCGCGTTACCTCTGACCTTTCTCACCCCATGTTGTATATTTGGACTGATATCTTGGTGATGTTCAGAAATCAGACGACTCGGATGAAGAGAACTCAGCCCATGGCAAGTTATCCCAGGTTTGGGACAAATTAGATTCAACACAAATTCAACTCAGCTCAGTACACTTCGATAAAAGACAACTCTTACCAATTGCTAAAGACAAGTCGGACCAATTGTTTATTACCATCAAAAAGGGCGGTAATTTGGAGGCTATCCATAAGCATGATCTCATTTAGACAAAAAGTCATTGTTTTGATCAAGAGACATCTTTTGTCGACTTTGTTAGCGCTTGGTTTTGTTTAGAGTTTTCCGATATGTATCGAATAACATTCGGGTTAAAACAGGGTTGGTCAAAGTACGACTCGTAACATGGTTTTATTCCTTAACTACATTATACGATGTGGCGTAAGTTTATTAATCACTTATCCAGTTCGTGCCCTGGAGGAAGTTGCCAAGCCTGGCATAAATTATACTGCAACCATTATTCCAAGTTTTTCAGTTTTTCACATGCAATGTCCAAAAGATTAGGTCTTCTTAAGATTCTATTTAAATTTCTTAGCACAGGTTAGCTTTCAACCTTTAAAACTATAGAGTTAGGAATGTCTGCAATCGATCCTCTCACAACGATATATAACGAAACTGAAGTTATTTAGTCAGTATTGTCTATGCTTCTATATTCATAAAGTACCTTTCAAAAATGAAGAAACCTAGTTTGCACGGTACGACGTAAATGCTCATGATAAACTTGTAAGGCACCTTAAGAACTCACGGTACTAATAATACAGAAGAGTGCGAACCAGTCTAGAAATGGGTGAAGATAAAATAGAGTATATATGGGTTTTGCTGGCCAGAATTTATCTTCAGAAGCACATGAGTTTTTCCAAACCGATCACTTCTATTTATTGTGGGATCGCGGACTACATGAAAGATTTACCTACTTCCGAAATTCAAGAGCTTTACAACCTGCAAAACTAGGCACCTGCGTTGCTGATGATTCGACAACGAAAGTGCTCCAATAAGCATGGACAATTTTACGCTTTGCAAACAGACATACGTGCAAATTTCGTCTACTAAGAATTGTGCTTACTTTAACTTATAGAGATATATTAGACTGACCTTAGCAAGTGATGAAATTTAAAAAAAATAATGGGACCACGTGTTTGGAACTAACGCGTTTCTCTTAACATACAGACGTGACCTCCAAGTTGGTCGGCGTAGGGATAATATCAAATATTGGAAGGTGAATCATCCGATAGCAGAGTCACTTATTTAGCGGTCATGGCGAAGAGTAGGCAGGATTGGCTGATAATGAAAGTAAGACTTTAGTACAAAGAATTCTTCGAGAGCCTATCCTAGTTGTAACTGAAAAAAATTAACACAGACATCGTTTTATTCATAGGATTTCAGTCACTTTACAGACTTGAGTTAGGGAGACTCATTACTCAGGCCTCAACCCTTAAGCGTCCTCGAATACCGTTTTCTTAAATAAACAATTCGTTGTGTACTTAGTTGTCTTTTAAGTCTTCATACAGTAAATTATATGGGTTTGGTTTAGCATTCGATTCATTTCCAAAAATCTCTATATCCAGGACCTAAGGGGATCAAACTCTCGAAGTGGCAGGGCCTCTCTTAACCTCTGAAGAGGACTGTCTTCAAGGTATGCCAGACGTGACGATGTTTACGCCGACGTATAATGCATGTATATACCGTTAGCCGATGATCTTCATTTTGTTTGTAGCAAAACATATACAGTGAAACAGTATATAAACGTGAGACCGTTTAGAGTCATTTACTCGAAGCTTTGCAGCGGACGAGTATATTTAGTTGCGAAAAGAGGTACACGGATGATTGAAGTACGTAAGCAGTCTTTTCAGATTTTTCTATTAGCGAAGTTTTTTTCCGAAACATCAAATAAAAGGTCTTTTTATGAACAAGATGGTTGTGATATACCAGAAAAAGAATGAACGCACGGACACGTACGATAATGGTGATATACAAGGCACTGAATGATAGCACACACACACACACACACACACACACACACACACACACACACGTTGTGGGGGGAAGGGGGCGGGGTGGCGCAAACGAGGATAAGACCAAGCACCAGGTGGTGACCCGGTGGTCGAAAGTCGGGGAGCTCCTGCATTTTAAGGGTTTAACACCGTTTCATATACATATAAAACATGGTAAACTTAAAACCTTTTGACCATGCCGTATCCTTTTCCTCTGAAAAGTGTCAATGTGTGAAGATGCGATAGATATACTGTACAGTACTACACTATGTGTCCTATTTGTGAATAATTTTATGATGAAATAAGCTACATTATCAATATGCAATAGCTTTAGTCTGAGTAAACGTTAGGCTGATATTAATTACACCGGTTTGCATATCATGAAGGGGAAGGGGGCAAGTGATAAACAGGCTGACACAGTATATTTCGTTCTTGTTAAATACTCTGAACCAGTTGTATACATACGGTACCACGGTAACGAGACTGCTTGCACTCACATGTAACATGTAACAGGTAACATAATGCAACCCCGAGATCGTTAATTGCGTACCTCATTCAGATTGAAATATGATGTCTAAGAGGATGTTTTCATCTTGCATCTGGAGAAAGAGCGATTGAAGAGAATTTGCAACAATATTTGGCTGGGAAAAGGGATACGTGGATGAATGAAGTATGTTGTAGTCTTTTACAGATTATTCAATCAGTGAAGTTTTATTAAACAATCCTCAGATATTCTCTCTATATTTTTGATCGTAGATTTTTCAAATCGCCTTAGGAGTGCGCACTGGTTTCCTACTATGTCCACGATAAGGTCGTCGATGGTTCTCATTTCACTAATCAGCAACATCATGTCCAAAGGAGCTCCACGCAAGTACGATCGGATTTTATTGAACATTTTCTGATAGGATAACATGGCTTGCTTGGTGATTTTTTTTTTTTTTGGCTTTCCATCAGTTCGGATATCTTGCTTACATGTGCATATATTAAAGGATCGATACACTTTTCGTGTGAAATCTTGTAGTATAGTATTATTACGGTCGAGTATCTGCGTTACATGTCATTGAGGTAACTTTTTGGGGTCCGTAAACAATTGAAGTATCCAGGGTTCATCATTTAAGGACTCTAATCACACAATGTCTTGCATGCTTCTATTATGATTTTTTTAGATTCTGAGTGAGAGGATAATTAACACAAGTAGGATACAACAGCTTTAAGTGAACAGTATGCTTTTCATGCTAAAGCCTTAAAAGGTCACAGCATACATTATTGTAATATTAGGACATTCATTATGGAACTAGAAGACGTCCCAGTGCTAGCGATGTAGACTGCAAAATATACGGGAACTGTGAAAGGCAGTAATGAATGAACCTATTAAGGCCTAATATGAGCGATATGAAGATAATTGGTTTTGCTTTTGGTCTCTAAACACTTGATATATCCAAGGCTCATGCCGTCACTTAAGGTCAGTCCTCACACAATGTCATTTTTTTTACGTTTCTTTGTGTCATAGCGTTCATTACGGGATAGTCGACTTGGATAACTTATTCGTGCCAAATTCCTTTTTCAATATGTAGAGAGAGAACTTCTTTCTAATGAGCTTGTGCTTATGTTTCCTTGGAAGAGTTTATCTTTTTGAAGGATTTTGTCGCAATATTTATATTGTTTTTACTGAACTTTCAATCGGCACTTCATAGCCAAGATTGTATACATACATACATACATACATACATACATACATACATACATACATACACACACACGCAGGTTTGATACGAAACATAAGGACTAGTCAACGAAATAAGACTAGAATGCTACTATTTGATTTCGCTGTGTCAAATCTGGCTTCATTTACCTGAATATTTACATGCCTTCCAAATCCACAACTATGTATCTTACTGTTTAATTGAAGAGACTACTATCAATGGAGGGTAAGGCCGGTTGAGGTGACTGCGGTCATCTCGAGCAAAAGATATATATATATACGTCAAAAAGCAAACTCAACAAATATGCTGAACGTAAAGAAAGGAACTTCTAATACTAGCGTGTAATATTTCCGCGTTGCTTTAGTTTCATTCCGTGAAATACAGGTAACTTGCACAGTGAACTAAACACGTAACTTGAACAAGCTAAATTGACACATATCTTTCCTTTGTGCGCGCTGATTTATTTATAAGCAACCTGTCAAAGATGTGAAATACACATTAATGAACCCCACACATAACGTTATTCCGCTGGATGATTGTCTATTTATAAACAACAAGTAATATGTGCAGCACACAGTAATGAACCCTACACCAGACGTTATTCCGAGCTGGATAAGAGTATTACATTACATACGTACCTGCTTGTGTTTTTGACTTAAAACTAGAAACTCTCTGCTGCTAGTATAATATAAGCATAACTTTCGCAAGAACTTCATACAAAGTTTGTGCAATACATGGACTGATGAAGTATGTAAGTAGCCTTGTAGATTGTTTAAAGTAGTGAAATTTTCATCAGTATATAATTTATTAATTGGATATGTAATCTTTGTATAATGCTGGTAATATATACCCTATTTTAGAACACAAGTAAAAATAACTTGTGTTTCCTCTCTTACAAATGATCTATTCACTTTCGAAGTTAAATCTTATTTTGGTTAGATTCACAATGCACAATAGAGCTCAGTTTTAAACTGATATTTATTTAAAATGTATTGTCTGAAGTGAAATTGGAATATTATGATCATCATCTGGTATCTGCTGTTACATATCCTTGATAAGAGAATGATGTCATTTTTGGGTTCCGTAAACACTTGTCGTATTCTAGTTGCATCATTTAAGGACTGTACTCACGCAATGTATTTATGCTTCTGTTATGATTTTGGTTTTATTCGGTGAGAGGAGAATTAATACAAGTTGGAGCTAACAACGTTAAATGAGCAGTAATACCCTGCATGATAAACCTATATAGGTCGCAGTATATATTCACGTGATATCAGAACTTTAATGATGGACCAAGATGACGCCCCATGCTACTGATATAGATTGCATACTATATGGGAACTGTGAAAGGTACTAATGACTCAACCTAAATAATGCCTAAAATGGGCAATATGTTTTGGTGTGCTTTTTGTCCCTAATCACTTGATATATCCAACACCGTCACTTAAGATCCGTCCTCACGCAGTGGTTTTTTTATGTTTCTATGTGTCATAGACTATCTTAGCGTTCATTAAGGGCTAGTCGACTTGGATAACTTATTCGTGGCAGACACATTGCCCACCCCTTTCTTCAATCTGAAGAGAACTTCTTTCTATTGACATTTTCATATATTTCCATAAAGATATCATGCTACTTTTGACATTGTTATTATTTGCTAGCGGACTTGAATAAGTGACTTAATTCGCTGCGATTATCTGGAGATTTCTCCCTTGTATGCTGCGTGACTCGTTAGAAGTATACAGATATGGAATTTTTTTTAAAACATTCACGATGAATTCCGACTGGCCAACAGGGTAGGATCAGCATGACAAACCACGTGACCGTATTTTAATGCAAAAGTTTATTTCGTTTTATCGCAATTTTCACCTTTCTATTGTTTGTACTAAACTTTCAATCGGCACTACATAGGCAAGATTCTGTTGAGACATTAAATCACATACATACATACATACATACATACATAGTGTTTTATTAATATTAGTAATCATAGGGTCGCAGGTTTGATACCCTCCCGAGCCAGTCCAAGTCGGCCACCTCGGTATCGGGTGTCTTTGAGAAATGTACTTAGTTCCCATGTCCTCAGCATTATGTATCCACAATTGTATCAAAAATGCTGTTAAAACCAGCAAAAATAATTATATAATTATTGTATAACTTTCACGCACTATCCTATCTCATGAAATGACTTATTTTTGTGCACTCAGTGTTTTTTTCAGACTGAAGTGTTTGGGTATTCCACGAATGCAAAAAAAGGGTAGACACGAGACTGACTAAATTTATTTCATATAGTTAATTGTTAATAGAATTGCAAATTGACACCTAAAAACCGATATAAAATAAACCCATTTTATCCTACTTTGTTCGTGTATATTAAAAAAACCCCCTAACAATGCATTTGCCTTATCTATGTAACTATATGATTAGAATGACGATTTTATTATTTTTATAATGATAATGTTACCATGGTGATTAGTACTATATGTCTGTTGATTTATTTCAATCCTCCAGTAAATGCTGGATTAATGTTCTAAAATATTATGATTATACCTGCGTTGCATGTGACTGGTAGTAACAATCTAGATTTGTTTTATACTTCAATATACTTAAGTGTCAAAGTGAAAATTATATGGATTAAAATTTATGCAAAAAATTTACCTGGGACAAAATCCACCATTTTCTTCTTATTTCCTTTGGCACCACTAATCGTACGAGGTGTTTAATAACATGCCTCTTTCCCATTTCCCATCATTCTATATTAAATCCTCCATTTATTGTATTCAAATATGTTTAAACTAAACTAGTTTACTTCTCAGAGAGAGACTATTAAATGATACAAGGTTCCCAAAAATTCTGGAAATCGTACCTAGATTTAAATAGTAATAAGAATGAATGAAATAAAATGTTTTAGACTAGCTGAATTACTGTTTGATAAATTAATTATAGTTTACACCACCAACTGTTGTTCAAAACAATTTTACTATTAAACACATGCGACATATTTTATTATAATAAAACAGTTCCATAGTTTTATCGAAATGTTAATGAAAACAAAAGACATATACATCATATACTTTACAAAATATTTTAATTGACTGTTATATGATTAACGTGTTGATGTGTGTCCTTGATTTGTCGCTATAACGACTGGAACATTGCAATGAAGATGCCATGTCTAGTACCGCTTAGTATATAATATTCCCATGACGGCTCAAACTTGAAACCGATATATTATGTCAATCCAATGTGGGTCATCTCAATTAAAGTAAGGAAAGAAGTGTTATAGATATCAGAACAATGAACGGAATAAACTAATACGGCTTAGTAAGTAGTGAAAGTATTCTCCTCTTTCCCAAATGGAAAACTAAAATAAATTCAGGCGTTTCATTGCTCTAATTTGATAAATGTAATAAACTCGCAAGAGACCGACCATTGAATTTTCGGTCCTGACTGGGATTTGGAGTCGACAAAATGTTATCAGTTATTATATCGGGTAGTACCTAATACTTCTTGTTGAGTTTCCAAAAGATAAGGATTAACAAAACGTTAAACGATTGGTAGGTCAGATAATGGTATTTCTATTTTAACTTCAACGTTTGACTTCGTGGTTCAGTGAGTATTATTTTTACTTTGTTTACTGTGGCTTGTTTAACTATAGTGCTTCACAATTTATTGAATTCCTTGTGTGTTCATACCTAGGATCCAAAAGCATGTGTCATTAAAGTTTATGTATGAAAGGTTCCTATATTAACTTCGAACACTCTCTCAAGGAATCTAATATTTGACATAACTTACCCAACAAGCTATGACAATCGATACCCTTTTGAAACGACATAAGAGTTACCACATATTACCAGATATAATTACTGATAGGCTTAAAAGCCACAAACCTTACCGAAAATTATATAAAGGATAGAGCCAATTCATAGAAAACAGTATACAAACGTGAGACGCATTAATTGTATCTTAATGGTATCGCGCAAGGGCTCTTTCCTTCTTTCATCCAGAGACGTAGTGACTAAAGTGTAATATTGATGTCACTTTCTCAAAACCTTTGCAATAGACAAGCACATTTGACCGGACAAAGAGGTTCATGCATAGTTGAAGTACGTAAGTAGTATTTTTTAAAATATTTTTATTAAGTAAAGAATTATTCACAGAATTATGAGGTAAATGTTCTTTTCGTGCTTTTTTCCAGACAAAGAATGAACGCATGTATATATATATATATATATATATATATATATATATATATATATATATATATATATAAGGTCAGTAAAGATATTTTCAAGCATCCGCAACAAGTTGAAATAAAGTAGTTGAAACATAATAAATTTAAAGGTTTAATTCCTGTAGAAACAGCCATGTAAAGTTTTGCAAACGCAACGGTTTTTGTGTTTTATTTGTTTGTCTTGTCTATGTATGGTATTTGCCTTTGAAAAAGACTCATTAAGAATCGAAAGCGCTCAGGCTAGTTAGATACTAGTTTTGCACTGTTCGTTGTCATTTTATTGCAGTTATCTTAATCAGTCCCTGACCAACGTGATCTCTTCCTGGAACCAGTGTATTTGAAAGGACTGTTATTCACCATATGATTTGTATTCTTTAGATTATCAACCTCGTATGGCACGATCTACCTTTGGTGTGATCTAACACCCTTTCAGTTCTGTATTTTATGTCGTGTTAGTGTATACGTTCCAATGTTTTCCTTCTTGTACAGCCATCCACAAATGAAATTATTTATTTTTTGTAGCCGACACATTTTCCTTTAATTAATTCTCTAAATTTGCTTAATAGCCTATAATTACTAATATGACAATGAAATATCCGGGATATAAATTGCGTCTACTTAAAATGAACATAAAACAACAGATGTCGTTATCGCTCGTCGATTTCTAGGTCAGTAAAGATATTTTCAAGCATCCGCAACAAGTTGAAATAAACTAGTTGAAACATAATAAATTTAAAGGTTTAATTCCTGTAGAAACAACTATGTAAAGTTTTGCAAACGCAACGGTTTTTGAGTTTTATTTGTTTGTCTTGTCTATGTTTTGTATTTGCCTTTGAAAAAGACTCATTTAGAGTCGAAAGCGCTCAGGCTTGTCAGAAACTAGTTTT
>JAECUM010024130.1:0-31897 GCA_016617855.1 Megalonaias nervosa
AGTATCGTAGTCGCTTATTTTAGGTAGTGTTTTATTTGATTCCGTTAGTTGAGTTTCTTGTAGGCATAGGATGTCCGGTTTATTAATGGCTGAGTTGATGGCTGTGAGTAGTTCTCCTTGGTTTGCGAATAGTCCTCTGCAATTCCATTGCCATAGGGTGAATTTGGAGTGGTTGTTGGTGTAATTTATTGTTGTAGAAAAGGTTGTTCTGTTATTGTTGTATTCCATAATTGTAAGTATTTGTAGTTTATGTATTCAGTGATGGGTGTAAGTACGGTCAATTAGTCCTGGGGAAAAATCTTCTCCATTAGGTTGCACAGTAGGTTGAAGAAGTCGTCCTTTTTAAGTCGGTTATAATGTGTGTTCTGTTGTATTCCCTTTCTCAGTTCATGTAGGTGTTGAATAACTAGGGTAGGGTTGAGATAGTCATTATTTGGTGCCCTCTCTTCTTTTGTGTGGGTTGTTTATCCTTGGTTTGATCTGGTGTGTTTGTTTCTGATGAGTTTCCTTTTTCCATGTGATAGTTGTTGGTTTGTATATTGTTGTGGTGCTGGGTGTGACGTTGCTGCTGCTTCAGATAATTGTCTTTAGTCGTATTCTGTGGGTCTTTTCGATGACTTGTTGGAGTTGGTAGTAGTGCGGCCCTTGTCTTGGTATGTGGCTCATTTTGGGCATTGGTAGGTATCGCAGTGTGCTTGTCAGTCACCGTTGGCGTTGGTAGTCAGTTGTATTGTGTGTTTGCTTGGGTGGTAATAGTTTAATTAATTGATTGAGTTGGGACGTTGGCTATTGGCTTGTGTGGCAGTGCTGATGATTGACTGACTGAAGGTATTAAAGTCGCCTATGCTAACTATGAGCTCTTGCGACTAGTTTATGCTCGAATGTCGAGGTTGTTATTTGGTCGGGGTTGTAGGAATGGTGCCACTGCAACCCCGTGTAAATGTGAGATAGTCGCACTTATCAGATGTCTGGTCGTAGCAAAGAAGGAAAGGATCCGGCTTGGGGGGGGGGGGGGCTGTGTGGATGTTGTCGCCCTCAAACGCAAGGCCGCACTTACTTGATCTAATTTAGTCCACTTATACTAATGGACTGGCCCTAACACCAATAGTGTGTTAGCCACCTGTACAATTAACCAAATTCTCGCTTAGTTAAAAAAAAAATTCCTACGACCTAACTATCGAAATTTAATCTAGTACATAAGTGTAAATGAAATAAGTCCCTAGCAATTTTGTATATGTAATATCTGTAATGTAGTATCTAAGTCAATATTGGGTATAAGTTTGTAATTTTGACTGGCAACCAAATGATCAGATTAGGTAATATGGTTTAATCGAATCGGGAGTCCAAGCCAGAATGGACTCCCTTAAAATTAATAGGCAATTAGAGCCCTTAAAAGGGCTGTTATGGCTTCTCATTCGAATTTTCCACGGTGTCTTTCAAATTCTTATAGTTCCTGCGCGGGTCGTGTTTCCTTCCTTAGTTCTTCAGAAAATGCGTTGTACCTGTTCACCTCACATAAATAAACAGCGGCGTCCACTAAGTTGCACATTGCGTAGTGGCGGTAGGTATCTCGGTAGTATTGAGACAGGATTCTAACCCCAAAGTGCCACTGTGCAGGTCTTGGCTTTGGGTTATCGAGTGATCTCCATGCTAGATATTTAATAGCGCTGATAATGTAACCTGCTTTTTTGGTATCCTCCAGCGCTGCTTCAATACCCATGCATTTAAGTTCCCAGGTATCCATTTTTGTTTTGTTGTTTTTTTCACAGGTAATGATAAGTCATCGATTCAATACTGACTTTTTTTGTTTGAAAATCTCCGTCAAGTAACCGTTTCTTCGTTTCGTCTCCTCACTCTGGGCTAAGAGTGCTTCGATGCAATAAATCTCTCGAGTAGTCAATGGAGGGCAGGAATGATCACGCAAGCCTTTATACCACTCATGCAGAACTGCTTCTTCCGAGATGAGACTCCAAGCTTCGTCCAATTTTTCTTCTTGGCTCATCATCAGACATTTATCGTGTTGAATGTGACTGGGATGATCGTTTTGACATCCATAGCAATCTTTCTTGGTCAATTCCGTAATTTTATCCACCAGGTGTTTAGCAAAACAGGACACTAATTGTTGTTCTTATTCTGGCCATCTGGACGTGATCACCTTGTGCTCTTCGTCTTGGTCTTGGAGTTCTACTTTCACGGTATCCTCCCATTCCATTTCCAAAGATTCTGTACTGTTCAAAGAGGGATAAGAGTCTTCCATAGTTTCTAATAGTCTAGAATGACTTCTCTCGAGCTGTTGATTTATATGGTATTATCGAATTCGGCATACAGGATGACGTTCACCGTTTCGGTGAGAGCTTCTGCAAACTGAAGTTCCACACGCAGTTGACCAGCTTTTATAGGGTGGAGATGTCCCTCGTCGCTGCCTTGGTCTGGAGTGAAATCAAAGGCCCACAAAGTGTAACCTCCTAAATAATCTTCGTACGAAATGCCGTGACTGGTGTTGGTTCCCAGTTGTCCGGTAGCTTCGTACAGGGACAAGTGCGATCTCAAGTAATTCTTCTGGGCAAAGTTAGGTTCGAAGGGTCTGGTACACAAGGTCTTGCCATGGCGACCGACTTCGATCTTGGACACTTTGTAGTACTTAAACTGGAAAGGATTTTGATCGTGGGCTCCGTAGAGGGCTGCGTTGCTGACGATACCAACGATTAAACGTTAGGGTAACTGTCCTTGGAACAGATGACCTTCGATCTTGGATCGGAGTCCAGCAGCAATGGTGAAAGTTTTCACTTCTACGCATCGTATCGGATACTTGGCGGTCGTTCTGCTCAATGTTCGAATGGTGTCGTTTCCCGCTTTAGGTAACACTTCTACGCGATGCACGTAAAGTCTGGTTTCTTGAATGATGGTTTTGTACTCGTTGGCATGAGCCATCAAATGGAAAGCGACACTGCTGCGATTGAGTCTCAGGCAAATATCCACTCCGTTCAGCAAATGCTTGTCTTGCAACCACATGTCCAAATGCAAATGATCCATCAGTTCTAAACTGCGACCTTGCAGCATTTTCTTTCGACGGTCGTTAAAGCCCACATTTTGAGGATCGTCATTTGCTGTCAGGATGTGTCGTTAAACTAGTTCTCACCTGCGGTGTCAGGTTTCCAAACCAGGCAAGCATCCAGATAAGTGTTCTTGGCCTCTTTTCCGTACGTCAAGAGATTTTCCAGGTACGTTCGGTAAGGGTAAGTGTCCATGCTACTGCTGACCAGTTTGTAACCCAAGTACAAATCCACTTCGATGAACAACGAATGCATGAAATTGTTGAGGGGAGCTACTCTAGCATCATCTCCCGGATTGGTGTTGTCCGTTTTGATCACTTTCGGTTTCAGGTACAACTGCTATGCAGATCGAGATAATCTTCGGGCTGTCCCTTGATTCCAAACTCGATGGGAGCTGAATCCGTCAAAGAGGAGACGGGATGAAATTCGACCCATTGGGATTCTTGCATCGTCATCATGGTGGATGGCATAGCAAACAGATCAAATTCCGACATGGAACAGACGCAAGGCTCTCGGTGCATCATTTTCTCTCTGTAATTTTTTTTTTAATAATCAATAATGTCTAAGTCTCGGACAGTTTTTCTTTTCTTAGACTTTCTAGGTCTGTGAGTGTGAAGTCCTTTTAAGGGGAGTCTGCGTCGTCTTTTTCTGCCTTGTCCTGGCTGTGTCGTCAGGGAAGCAGGAATGCCTCACTCGGCAGCGTCCAGAGCATTTATAGGAGTTTCTCTTCGGCCCAAAATGTCTTTGCCCGTTTGAAGCAAGATGTTTTTGCCTGGTCTCAAGAAAGCTTCTTTGGGGTTTTGTTTGTCACTGATGACATTGTGGAGAAATTCTTTGTCTTGCCTCAACGCGGCATCTTTCAAGGCGTGGAATCCCCATATCACCATCGGTTTCAAAACGGGAGCTACTGAACGAAAGGCCGATTTTAGCATATCTCCTAAACGATGTCCTCGTTGTCGAACGACTCCTTGGTACACAGGGTACATGATTGACAAAGGGTTAGAGTAATCGTTTGCGAAAATGGAGTTTCACTGTGACTTTCCCTTTGGTGAATGGAATATTTTGTCCCAGATCTCCTTTTATAGTAATATTGACAGTGTCGAAATATACTGACGGGCAAATAGTGAGGATGTACACATTCGCGGTGAACGTGATAGGCTTTTCCACCTTCCTCGTCAGTGTTAGTGGCAGAATCCACTTTGAAAGGAATGACACTCAGTAACGGTACGGAAGTGTGTCCCACCACTTTGTACTCTACCACATCGGAGTACACAAAAATCAAACTCAGTCCTTGGTTCACTTCAACAGGGAATCGAAAATATTTCGCAAAATCGAAGTTGCCAGTAATATCTGGCATTTCGTTTTTCATCTTGATCAACTTGGGGTCTCCACACAAAATATCATACAATTCAGGACAAGATGTAATGGCCAATACTTTGTCCTCTGAAAATTTCATCATTAGGCGACGAGCTACTTTGTGGTACTTGAGGGTAATACTTTTTCTGGTTCTTTCCAAGGCTTTGGCAAGCACGGTAATGAATTTGGTAGAAATCTTGCTCACCAAATGTTGTCCACTAAAATAATAGCCTGGGGAAATGGTCAACAGATAAGTGAACCGCTTTGTTTTGGGGTCTTGTGTTTTCATAGAGTCACTTACAGTGGTGCGTTCATCCAAGTTTTGTTGCACTTGCTCGTCATGAACTTCCACCGTAAAAGTGTTTTGATTTGGAAGGATATTGAGGATTTGCGTAGGTGAATCATTTCCACCAAAGCCACTTCCCAATGGGGTTCGTGATCCAATTGAATGGCGTGAGGAAATTTGACAGTGTAACAGCCTAAGGTGTTTTTGGGAAACACCTCCATGGAACTGTCACTGGTTAACGTTAAGTAAAATTGGTTATTCCTAATTCTAGAGTTCTAGTGTCCGAGGGGTCGCTGGAAGTCAGACGAGTGCCTAAAAGAGGATTGTTGTGATTGGATTGGTGACTGTTGGAAGGGTGACTGACGTTGGACGCAAGGCTCCCGTTGTTGTTCCCGTTCGAGGAATATTTAAGGAACGGATTGGGAAGAAGGTAACCGATGCAACTGCTGAGTAAAATGGTCCACACTTGTTTGTCTCCTTGTTGCAAACTCAAATTAGCAATGGCAGCACCGATGACACAATACACCACAAAGATTTGCCAGTGAAGACGATTTGCAATTTAGGCACACGTTGTTGACACCACACCCATAAGGGTTGTTCTTTGGAAAATCTTGCAGAGAAGAACTGGGAGAAGGAGTGATCACGGCGGTGGCTGAGGCTGTGTTGAAGGGCATGATGGTTAGTTCTTTTTGTAGTCGATGATTTGCGAAGCGTCTATCCAAGAGTCAAAACTGGGAGGATATCCTTTCCAACGTTCTTTGACTTATTTGACACGTTTTTTTTTTCACCACTTTACGAGTTCTTCGATCAATAATGCTTTCGATCCCGTACACTTCGTCTTCTTTTTTGGTCACACGTTGTAATTCGGGCAAGTAAATCGTTCTTTGTAACACTTCCCCGTCCATGTCTTCCAATTTACAGACGGGAGGATGACGGCCACGCACTTGTTCAGTGACACGAACAATTCGTTGATCCAGTTGGGTAAGTAACCTTTGTCGAAAGTGCGTTTGGTTTTGCCAATACGCACCCAATCACCTGCTGACAACACTCCAGCTTTCTTGGGGACGGTCACCGTCGGGGACGTACCAAAAAAGCGCTCGAAGACGGTCACTTCGTTGTCGGGAGTCACTTCTTGAGGGCACGTCCGATGCTTCGATGGTAAGATTCGTTGTACGCTTGGACGAGGTACGGTAAGACGTCGATGTACTTGAGAGTGTGTTGATGCGTAAAATATTTCCACATGCGTTCTTTCAAGGTGCATTAAAAACGTTCCACGATGCTGGCTTTGGTTTCGGGATTCTCGGTGGTGAAAAAATGAATGTTTCTTCTCTTCAATTCTTTTTGGAAAGCTTGGTTCAGAAATTGTGTGCCTTTGTCGGTTTGCCATCGAAGATGGTGACGACCGCTTTTCTTTCAACACCAGTTTGAGGGCTCGCACTAACTCACTGCTTGACTTGGAAGTCAATGGCACGACCAAAGCACATTTGGAAAAGACGTCGATGACACAAAACAAATATTTGTAACCCGCGATTGTAGGTGGCTAAATGAGAGACATCGGCTAAATCAGCTTGCTATTGATGATCGATGCCCTCCACTCGGGTGCGACTTCTGGAAAATTTTCGTCGGCTGGGTTTTGTGTAAGGTGTACCTGGCCTGTTCTTGTAACCATCGTTCCACATGAGGTAAACTGATACTTTTCAGTCGAGTTTTGGCAGCACGATACAATTTCTGAACTCCTCCGTAACCTGCAGGAAGGGATGAGTCGTAGTAAATACTGGCTAACACCTGCTCCATTTTTGTAATAAGTGATCCACTCTTCGCTGAAGCTACTCTTGTCTTCGTGTGGTATTTTCTTGGATTGTAATGCTATACGTGTCCGACGAGCTATAGGTGTCGAGGAGGAAGATGTCTGAACAGGGGTACTCAGTTCTTGTTTCACTTCTGTCTTGGATTTCTTTATCTCTTTTGAGTAAGAAGGGGTAGCCATCATCTTTTTATTCCAACCAATTCTGGATGTAGATGGCGTTGTTAGCTTGCGTATTTTTTCTGGTGAAGTTTGAAACTTTTCTTCTTTTTCTGTCTTGATCACTGTGGCTAGTGGCAGTGGTGGTGATGGACTTTTCATCATAGTCTTAAAATCTTTCAGAGTGGGTAGAGCTGTTTCGTCTAAAGCTTTCTGGTGGAAGAGTTGCAGTCGTTGCAACAATTGACCGTACCGTTGAGATTTTTCCGTTTCTGACAAATCGCTGAGATCCATCAACGCTTGAAATTCGTGTTGTAACTGGGGCACCTCGGTCAAATAAGGGTTGGGAGGTAAATGCGGGGTTCGTTGTACTTGCCAACTATGGTATTCCATCGATCGTTTGTTAGGGACTAAAGCCAATTTTCGTCCTTCCATCAGATTTCAAGGGTCACGTCTGAGATCGTTTGACTCCAGAGTCCTCCTTTTATCTTCTTGGACCTTTTATCTTCATCCTCCCAGGATTCCTCCTAGCGTTCCCAATACTCCTTTCAGCAAGGGTGCTCCCATTGTTCGCATTACACCTTTCAGCAAGGGTAAACAAATCCTCCACATTGCACTAACATCTTTTTATTTTGATTACTGTGGATTTTCTTTTGGACCATTTGGCGAAGAACATGTCAATATTTGGCTAAGCATTCTCTCTGGTGTTTAGACAAAAGGTATCGTGCCTTTCAAGACATTCAGACAACATTCGCTCACCGTATCGATGACATCGTTGGAGGCGGTTTGAATGAGTTTTTTTCGCATGGGTGGAGGAGCTTTGGACAGAACTGAAACCATGTCCTAATGTTTGAAAAACGTGGGATCAGTCCTATTCTTTTTCCTTTTCCTTTTCCTTTTTGGACAGAAGATCGACGATGGTGACGGTGTGCACATCTTGGAGGGAACATCTTCTTGGTTCAGGAACAAAAAATACATTAACGTCGATGACTTGGCACATTGCCTTTTATCCTTGTTTGCACTATCGCTTCGTCGTAAAGGTGACGATTTGTTTTCCAAAATCGCCAAAAAATCCTCCTCTTTGGTGGCTCCTTTTTTTCTTTGGTCGAGTATGCCTTTCATAAGGGTGACGTCGATGTTTGACTAAGTGTTTCTTTGGATGACGTGACTGTTCTTTTCTTTTTCCTTTTCCTTTTTGGATAGAAGAACGGTGATGGTAACGGTGTGCACGTCTTGGAGATGACATCTTTTAGTGCACAAAATACATTGATCCCTATTGTTTTCCGCAGGTCTTTTTTATTCTGGAATGCGTCGCCACTGATTGTCCTTACGTCGTATCAACTTGATGACAGGTATCACTCGACGTTGAGTAGTTCGCAACGGACTAAATCGGGACAGTTCTTGCTGGGACAAATCCAGTAAACTCTGCAACATGCCCGATCTTTCTTGGACTTCAATTTTGGGGGCAAGTACTTTGTAAGCAGCGGCCACTGCCGCTAAAGAGGAAGAGGGTGTCACCACTGGAGGTCGTGGCTTGCGAATGTAAGGTTGCGTCCTGGAGTCAGTGCCTCTCTTGCGGGTAGAAGCTGTTTTCAGTGGACGTTTCTTTTCTGTGTCTGTGACCGGGTCTTGACACGGCTGCTCTTTTTCTTTTTCTTCTGGGTGCGTCGGGGAGTGATTTTTTTCTTGGGAAGAACTTTGGGAGCATTGGGATCCCATTTTAAGAGGGAGCGAATGATGACACCTCCTAGAGAACGCTACCTCCAGGTTTCAAAATGATTTGCTTTTTGGTTTGAGTATTATTGCGAGGATCGGCCAGTTGCATCAAGGCAACATTGGTTCTGTCAAAAAAAAAAAAAAAAAGTTTGGTTTGATGTGGAATGTGAATGATGTCTTGCAGCAATTGACGTATGTCACTGTAAACCATCGTAAGACTTCTTTGAGACTAGCTTCTAAGACAAGAGCACGTATTTGTGGATTTTATTCGCGACTGATACCGTACAAAGCACGAATCAATTTGATGGGAAGATGAGACTGAAGGGACGTCATGTTGACGATGTGTGAGGCAGACCCCAAGTGACCGAGGTTTTTATAGATTTTTTGGCTGCTGTTGTGGTTAAGTCGACGATGGGGACGTGTACACAACAGGCCCCCGTCTTGGCACCAGTGGTGAAACAGATGGGTCCCAAGTCGCAAATAATCGGGGAAGGTCGGTTTTAAATCCAGGAGCACATAGGCATGTGGGGTTTGAGTGGCATCGTCGTACGCATGGGTCAGTCAAGGCGTTCCTAACTGTTTGGCTAACACTTGCACCTGAAATTTATCTCTAGGGCTTTTAAACAAGACCACATAATGAGCATTGAGACTCATGGTGCGATGGGCTTTGCTTTGTTGAAACAAAGTTTGAGTGATGTAAATGACACTGGCATTACGATGATGCCCTTTGTGCGCAAACCAGAGTTTAATTTCTTCTTCGTCTTCTACTAGCATGTCGTCAATGATGACCAAATGGGTTTGACTAGGGTCAGACACGATCCCGTCGTCTTCGCCAGGAATGCCTTCCACAAAGACGATGGAATCGCCTTGATTTTCTCGCAGAAGGTTGTACGCCGATTGCCACTCTTTGTAACACCACACGATGCGTTGAGGTGGACGATCGATCAAATGATGTTTATGTTTGATCAAACGTTTCACAAATTCGGTTTTGCCTGAACCGCTCGGTCCATCAATGAGCCGAAGATACAATGTGTCCCACCTAGCACGATCTAAATGTTCGTCGATCACTTTGAAAGTAGAGGAAGAGGGAGCAGAGACAGTAGAGGTTGCCATAATAGTAGTAGTGTAAGGAATGTCACTTTTGACAGGAAGACAGACAAGACAAGAGTTTTTATATTTATTTCAGGATACGTTTATTGTCATCTTTAATTGTGAACAACACGAAAGACAAAAATAAATAAAAGCCAAATGGCTAAGTACATGAATAAAAGCACATCAAAACCATCAACGTGGAATATAAACAAGTCTCTGTACAACATGTTTGTTGACGAAGGTGTGGTGTCCTCAGGACAGTGTGTTATGTTCTTAGAGTCTCTACACTGGCCAAAGTCACACAGGGGTCGTCCCGGAATGGTCTTTTGGGGATGTCAATGACGGTCCTGTCCTGTCCTGAAGGGAGTGGTTCTTCTTCTGGTGCTGTCACTAACACAGGTCTAAAAGTTACTTTTCTCACTTAACGTTTTAGTTGTTTCGGATGACCAATCTGTTGCATAGTGTGCCACTTCTTTTGTCCAAGCCTCGAAACTTTTCGAGTCACGTACGTCTTTTCAGTGAGGGTGTAAGTCACAAGCTACATACAGATCGTCGTACACATCTTCAGTACCTAAAAGTTCACGAATCTTTCTTTCCTGTAGAGGTCGAGAAGTATCAAGATGAAAGCGCAAAGCTTTGAGCAGAATGAGTCTCTCGTGGACATTTAAAGGGATCACTTTCATGCTTTTTGGAGTGGTATGTACTGTTCGTAAAGAGTCCACTAAGAATCGGCTGGTAAACGAAATCCCAGAAAGAAAGTCACTAAGACACACACCACACGTCAACCCCAATTCAATGGACACAGTTCTCGTAATAGACAATGGTAATCCTCTACTGTTTGAATAGTGTCATTGATTTCCTTCCACGGAATCTGTTGTATCACGAATGATAAAGGTTCTGGCATGGTAGTCAGTTTTTATACCTCCTAGGGCGAAAGTAACGGACGTAGTGAGTAATTTCTGACCACTCCATTCCAGGAATCGGTCAAGAATGTCATAAAAATCTTCTAATGTAAACGGCCTAAAGCGGAATATTCGGAAGACCGCACCCTTGATCCAGAGAAAGCTGACTTGTTTGTTGACTTTTGTCAATTTTCTCTTCTGAATTTCTCGACATAAAAGCTCTACAGTCCCCCATTGAGATTTGGCTCTGGCAAGTCCCTGCCAAATTTCCTTGTAGATCTTCTCTTGCAATTCGTTTGGTAATCTTTGAATATTATTTGTTGCATGGAGTTTAAATACTTGTCTAGGTGATGTACAACGTTTGACTCCTAGCCAAGCTGGTTTCTTAAACGACATGATAGGCCACTTCAATGACGAGGTCCCACTAAAGGTAGATATTGACAATCCGGAGACCATCGAGTATGTTCCAGAAAAGCGGAATCTTTCTGTTCCCACTCGTGAAGTGACACACCGCAACTGAAGCACTTGACTTTATCCTCTTCGCCCAAGTGGATAAATCCGGCTCTGGCTAATTCATCGGGGGTAGGTCCTCCCAGATATTTTGACCATTTTCCTCGGAAGGATTCGAATCGACTTTCAAAGTCCCAACATTCAGGCAAACGAACAGGGAACTAATATTCGTCTTACACCGGTTCATTTCGATGAGGGTACGGTGAAATCCGCAAGAGTTTGCTCAGTTTTGGATGACATCCGTAGGGTGGGAGCCACATGGTTTCGTAATGATCACATTCACCATGAAAACCAGCAAAATGCAAAGGTGTACGATGATGAGTGGCATCGCTTTCGCATCCGTCAGGTTTGACACGCACAGCATCACTTTCCATGGTAGGTGTAGTCATAGCAAAGTTCCCATGATGTGATACTGAATCGATGAGGTCACAGCGTACTGCATCCCTGCAATCGCAAGGAACAGCATCGCACTCCACTTGAACATCATTGAACTTGAACTATGTCTGTTTGAAAGGATTCATCTTTCTCGCTTTGTTTTGCTAGTGACAATGAACTATCGGTGTTGGACGTTGTTCCTTTTTATATGCTTGCCAATATCGACGTGACCGTACGGTACAGTGAAGTGAATGGGAAGCCGTATTCGCTTCTGGTACACAATTTGATACATTTTTTCCAAAGATTGACTGACCATTGTGTGTGGGTCAACGTATTGCTACGACCCTGTAGTTAAATTACATGTGTTAAAATTTAAATTCTTCTAATTCTTTGTTTCATTTTTATTTAATTTTTACATCATTAAATGTAATTATTATTATGATTTATGTTTGCATGGGTCTAATAGTTTGTTAGAAACATCGTATTTATTTAAAACGTAAATGTGACTCGTGTAAGCACGAGCTTTGTATGATAGTAAATTCGTAGCAAGTAAACATTCAGCAGTAGCTATGTAAATGATTGGCTGATACTTGTTGAGGCTTTCGTAATGTCCAGATGGATTGCGAAATCACACGTGTCTTTCGTGCGTTTCTCTCCATGTGGTCTAAAGTGATGCCTTCCTCCTCCCAGTATTTCTTTTTGAATGTCTTTTGGTCTTCGGGAGTGTGGCACCAGGAAGGATAGCCGCTGACTTCTTGTTTCAGTTTAAAAAGGCATCCACGTAGTGTGCGAAAATGCCTTTCTGAGTCTCGTCGCCTTTGTGGTATTTTTCTGTCTTGGGAAAGTGATAAATTTCCTACACTTCTAACAGTTGGTATCTCATGTCCAGAGTTTTGAACAGTTCCACGCTGACCCACGTTCCCGTCACGGCGCGTTCTTCCTGAGTGTGCTGACAAGGGTGGTCTTGGTTGCACGTTTCGGCACAAGTACGGCACAAGGGAAACATCAGTTTTCCTTGGCAATGATGTGGTAAAACGGGATGGTACTAGTTAGTGGGAGGCAAGACTTTGCATTTGATCAATCCTTCGTATTGTCGAATGTTGTTCCGGTCAGTGTGTTCCGTCAGCAATTGCGAGTGCCCTGCAGGAAAGCGACAATATTTGCACACGTACGGATACAGCGAACACATGTCCAAGTATATGATTTCTTCTCCTTTCTCTTCGTTGGATTGGTCCAGCAAACAGGTGGCATTCGTCCGTCCTCCGTACAAACTGTCCCTCGGTTCAGTGGGTCCACCAGCTTGTAACTTTCCACCATACGCTTAAACTCGGGATCGGTTTTCAAACGGTGATCGTAGTCGTGTTCCCACATTTCCACCACTTGGTATCATTACTCTTCTAACTTCAATCGCCGCTGATAATTAGCCTAGTACAAGTCTTCCATAGTCCGTTGTAAAAACTGATTTGTAGTGTTACGTCGAGGGTAACAGATGGGACGTCCGTGAAATAAGCAACCGTTAAACTCGTATACGATCTTGGGGTTTTCTAAGTCCCAACTATCCATTGAATACGTTCCGATGGTCTTCTCGCCTCCTCCGTTGCAAGCATGTTAGATCCATTTGTTTTCCTTGTCGCACAAGTAATGTAGCCAGCGTAGGGCTTTTACCGAATATTGACGTTTGACAAAGTTGGTCGTTTGAGGACTGATGACAGCCAGGGTGTTTTCGGGCATGAATCGTTGGCGGTATACTATGGAACACGCTTTGGCAATGGTGCAGGCTTCTTTCAAAGGATCGATCCCTCCGTGTTCCATGAATAATTCTCGAAATTTTCCACAGCAACACCGTAAAATCTCCACGTCGGAATGACAATGCTTTAACATTTATTCCTTAAAGTCGAAGGGTTGGACTCTTTTTTTTTTTTTCAATGTAGGATTCGTGTTCCAAGTCCACGATTTGGCGACAAATGTGACATCGCTTCTTTCCTGAACAGACGTGCGCCTTGGTACTATTGGTACGTATGCCTTGTCCACAAGTAGGACACAATCTCAGCAGCTAACAAGCACATTTCTGCTGTGAACCTTGCGTCTTCTGATGTTGTTGGTAACAGGTAGGGCTGACACAAGTGCGCTGGCAAGCAGAGCAATGCACTCGTTCTTGTCCTTCGTCCAGACAAGTCTTAGAGGTTAAATATTCCTCACATTTCGATCCACAATGCTTGTGTTGCTCTCGATTGTTATAGCCATGGTCACATTTCTCATAGTAATAATCGTATCCCAGGAATCGGGTGATACTGATAATGGCATCAAAATGTTCATCGTGATGATAGACGTGAATGCATTTTCAGTCTTTGAAATCTTTGCATCGAAACAACAGAGCTTCGCGCACTTCTTGAGGGTACACTTTCAAGGTGTAACGTGTAGCCAAGACGTCTTGCAACTTTTGCATTTCAGGAATGCCACAGGGTGTGTATTTGGATATCCCTGCTTCCTGTAAGAGGAGTTCTGCTTCTTTTTGTTGTTTGGTTCGGTCCTATTGTCGAATAGTTTCCCAGGCTCTATTCCATTCTGCCTTGTCGTCCTTGTCTGCATATGTTCGTCCCACCACGATGGCACGGGCTAAGCATATCTGGTCTTGAATATTGTTAATTTGAACAATGATGTGTATGGTGCTGCGAAGGTCGTCCACCAATAACACCTTTTTGCGTTGTCCTTCCCCTTAGGGAAAAGACTCGTGGGTCATGAACAATGTCCTTTTCCGTCGGTGATGTAAAACTTGTCGTTGGATTGTTGCACGTGTTGAATCTTCTCGATGACTTTGTAAGGAGTCAATTCTGCTGGGTTGCTAAACTCGATCCAAACGGGGGACTTCAAACTGTTGTGATGAATGGAAAGTCTCAAGCGATCATGTCCTTTGGCTTCACATTGCTGTTTCAGTGTGGTTAACAAAGAATCCCACACATCGGTGATGAACCCCTCTGCTTTCTCCAGCGGTACGTCGGACTTGAAATCTTTAAACTTCACCGTGTACGTGTAGGTTGTGGTTCTAAATTTTCTAGAGGATCGTTTTTCCGCCTCTCGGATGTGGTAATACTTTTAAGGTTTTGCTGTTAGTGACAGTGGACTTTGGCTGAGTGTAGACTCTCTGGGTCTGGATTCTGGTTCACTCATCTCATGTTCAAAATAGCTGGCAAGAATTTAACCCAAGACTTCAGCTACTGTGCGAGGTGATGAGTCACGTTTCTTCCTCTTACTTTCTTCTCCTTTCTTTACGAAATGATGCGATCGTTTCATCTTGACTGTAAAAAGTCAAATGCCTACATTTGAAACGCCATGGGCCCCTATACATCCATGTCAGACCAGTGTATATATAAAGGGCTGGTGCCTTCTCTCTCAGTATTCATTTAACTCTCAAGCCGACCAGCACGATGGAAGAACCCATCAGAGCTTTGCGAGGTGTCATAAAAAGATTTTCGTCAGACAAGCGGACGGACTACTTCCCCTCCTTTCGAGATAAAAGTCAAGATACTTGCTATATCTGTCATAAGAAATGGCATTGGGCAACAGAATGTCCAGACCGTCAAAAAAGGAAGACCAGTGTCAAAGGAGATAAAAAGTCAAGATACTCCGTGGTATAGCAGTGTTAGGGACCAGCTTCGCACTGCTAAAAGAGACCGCCGTAAAGCTGAGAGGCTTTGGCTTTCCACCAGACTCACTATTCATAAGCAGATCTATGATGCTGCTAAGAAGAATGTCACAAACATAGTCCATGCAGTGAAATCAGCCCACTACAGTACTAAGATCACGGAAAGTTCCAGCTGCAAAGAGCTATTTGAGATTACTAACAAGCTAATGTCAAGGAACAAATGTACACCACTTCCAGCTACCTTCTCTCTAGTCGACCTTCCGGACTTGTTTGCAAATTTACTCCGTGACAAAATACAAACCATCAGAGATAAACTTGACAACACAATTTCAGTTGACTCGTCGTCACCATACAGTTGCGATACAGAATTTCAGCGGCAACCGTTAGCAGCATTTGAACCTGTCTCTATGGATTTAGTACGTACAATCGTGATGAAGAGTGCACCAAAGTCATGTGAACTCAATCCGATTCCGACGTCACTGCTACTAGAGTGCTTGGATCCAATATTGCCTTCACTAACTGATGTTATTAATACCTCTCTCTCATCTGGGGAATTCCCATCACTTTGCAAAACTGCCATTGTAAAGCCTCTGCTGAAGAAACCAACACTCGACCATAATGATTTAAAGAACTACCGCCCAGTTTCTAATATCCCATTCATGTCAAAAATCTTAGAAAAAGTTGTTCTATCCCAACTTGTATCTCATCTGAATTCAAACAGTCTTTTTAGCAATGTACAGTCTGCATATCGCCCTTGCCACAGTACTGAAACTACTCTTCTGAAAGTAGTCAATGACCTTCTCTCTGCTTTGGATAGCGGAAAGATTACAGTCCTCACTCTCCTTGACTTGTCTGCAGCATTTGACACTATAGACCATGATATATTATTTCACCGTCTCCAGCATGTATTTGGCATTCATGATACAGCCTTACTATGGATCAAGTCCTACTTGGTCAACAGGACACAAATTGTGTCCGCAAATGGTAAACACTCCAGCCCAGTTGATCTATGCTGTGGTGTTCGACAGGGGTCTGTTCTTGGACCTATTCTCTTCATTCTATACACTCAGCCACTCTCAAGTGTCATAGATCATCATCCAGTGTCTCACCAATTGTATGCTGATGACACCCAAATATACAAATCTAGCCATCCAGCTGAAGTTGAAGCTACCATCCAAGGCGTAGAGAGGTGCATTTCCGATGTGAAATCATGGATGACATGTAACAAGCTGCAGATAAATGATGATAAAACTGAAGCCATCCTGATTACAACACAAAGACTTTCTCATTCACATCCTTTACCTCAGACAATACATATCAGCAACACCAACATTAAATTCACGCAGTCAGTACGAAACCTCGGTGTCACTCTTGACAGTACTCTCTCATTGCATCAACATGTCATGAACATATGCAAGGCTGCATATCTTGAACTGAGACGAATCAGCTCCATTCGCAAGTATCTTTCAGTTGATGCCACTAAAACACTTGTGTGTTCCTTAGTACTTTCAAGACTGGACTATTGTAACTCAATTCTGTCTGGCTGGTCTCAATATCTACTTCAGAAACTTCAAAAAATTCAAAATCCAGCTGCTCGGATCATCCTTAGAGTACCATGATCAGAGCACACCTCTCCCCTGCTCTGTACCCTACACTGGCTATCCATACGATCCAGAATTAAACACAAAATTTGTTTTCTGTGCCACATTTCACTGACGGGCTCCAGTCCAACATACCTATCTGACCTCACCCATGTGTACACACCTGCAAGATGCTTACGCTCCTCTTCTGACACTCGTATTCTCATCATTCCCACTATGAAGATGAAATCATATGGACAACGCTCTCTTGCATACCAGGGCCCAGCAACGTGGAACGAATTGCCCACTGCACTTAGACACAAAGACACAGTGATCTCATTCAAGAGCGCTCTTAAAACTTACCTATTTCAACTGCAAGAACAGACTTAAAGACCTAATAATGTATCCTTGCCTTAAATATTTACAGCATATTTTCTGTTTCTACTTTCGTGGTGTTTGTTTTTATTTTTGTAATCATATCATTATATATGCTTGTTGTTTTGGGGGTTTTTTTTTTGTTTTGTTTTAAGTGTTGTCAAATGTTGTAAAGCGCTTAGAGCTTCTAAAAATTAGGCGCTATACAAAGTCCTCATTAATATTAGTATTATTATTGTCAAGAGAGGGGACATTGGTCTTCAGACTGCCCTAAGAAACAACAGGAGCAGGAGGAAGAAGAAAAAGAGGTGCCCTCGGCAAAGGAAGAACCTGGAGACGTTCAGAGAGAGAAGACACAAAAGAAAAGAGACGAGAAAAAAAGTGAGGAAGAAGAGGAGGAAGAGGAAAAGCCTTTGAAAGTGAAGAAATTCAAAAAACAGAGAGAGTGGAGGAAAAATGACACAGAAGAAGCCGATGAACTTTTTTAAAACGTTTTGTGTTGTGACATTAGATTGTAAAATTTGTACCAGAATAGAGAAGAATGAAACAAGTTAAATGTCTTTTGGTTTTGATTTTTTATAATAAGGGTCTACACTCACGCACTCACACACGGTCATCATAGGTTAATACAAATAAAAGGGATTTTGAGATCTTATTGATTTTGGCAAAATGAATACTATCTCTTTCCGAAAGAAGTGGGTGGCCCTGAAAAGGACCATTGGGTGTTTGTTTTCTTTAAAAAAAAACAATGTCAGGAACGAGAAGCAATCCGCTTTAACTGCCGTAATCCTTTGCCACGGCCAAGGCCTACTTCTGGACTTGCTCCCATCGACGATTTGGTAGAAATCACTAGGGGTGGTATCTCCAATGTACTAACAAGGTTAGACTGTTCGGTTCGGGAAGGTCTTTTTCTCTTGTGTCGTAATAAAGACGTCTGATATATTTGTTTCAGTCTCCTTAACTCTGCCAAAATGTCTAAGAGTACCGTTACCGTCTGATTTCACTGTTCTCCTTCTCTCCTAGACCTTGTTTCTTCTCTATTGCTTCTTCTTCTTGTCGTTTCTTTCTTGCCTCTTCTTCTTCTCGCTGTTGATGTTGAAGTAGAAAAGCTTGTTCTGCTTCTTTTTGCTGTTGTAAAAATTTCTCCAATTCTTCTTTCTGTCTCTGTTTAAAATCATCGACGTGTGGTAAAGAAGGAGAAGGTGGCGAAGGCACTGGTGCCGGAACAAATTCTTGCGAAGAAGAGAGAAAATCTACTAAATCCCAATTAAAATCGACCTCTTCTGGAAGTAGACCAGTGTTGACTTTGGTAACCGCTGCTATACCATCGCTTCTCGTCTCCACGGCCGGTGCACCCCAATTCATTGTCCTCTTAATTTCCGTCATGTTTCGAAAACAATGTCACATCGATTCACTGCGCACAGACGTTAGTGCACATATATAGGGAATGTAACATCACAGGTAGGTCTCTTCGGATTGGAGGACAGATTCCGCGAAGTGACTGAATTTTGTAACGCTTGTTGAGATTGGTGAACAATTTCAATCCGTTTCGATCCGGTCTTCCACTATAAATAACCGCTGTTTATTTCATTCCCTTCACCTGTTCTCGTCACAAGATGTGGACAAACGTTGAATCGTCTACTCTCGTATCGTCGATGCTGTTCCGTACGGACTTACCCATGTATGTTAAATCATCATGGACCATCATCCGGATCACTGATACGTCTGTTTGGAAAAGAAGGATCTATGTGGAGAGACAAGGTTGTCTGAAGCGAGTCCTGGTCTATGGTCCAGAGGTTAGACGAAGTTTAAGAAAGAGAAGAAGATCAGTGAGATGACCTCTATGTTAACGAAATGGTGTTAACATAAAAACCAAAGGCCCTTTTCAGGGCCACTTCATATGCCTCGAAAAAATATTTATTCTTTCTTGCCTAAAACGTTTTTTGCAATGTTGTATATGTCTCTGTCTCCCTATTGTATTTGTCCCTACCTAGAGTAGCTGCTTGTATTCAGGTCAGTCACTTGCCACATTGTTGCAAGTGTCAAATACCTTGATGTCATCCCACCTGTTCCATTCCTACTGACCCTATACAGTCCCAATCCATTGTCTCATATACATATCTAACATATGTAACATATATATTCCCTATGTTAAATTTCCATTGACCCTATACAGTCCCACAATGTTAAATTTCCCATTGACCCCATAGGGCATACACCCACATTTAACATTGAAGTCTCATAGACCCTATCTCGTCCCACTATACTGCTAATAATGCCCACTTTACCATAAAATGATATTGTATTATGTATTAATAATTTTCTACGTTGCCACATATTTATTATATGCAATTTCTCATTCTTTCTTCCCATATATTTACACATTTCGAGGCTATGTTTTCAAGTAATTGTGATTGAAACAAAACTTTTAACTCGAGTGTCATGACTAACATTTCATTTAGATAAACCGAACAAACCAAATGTCAAGATATATGGAGGACTAAATGATGGATTTCCATGGTTTGAGAATACAACAGGGACATTCCAATGTTACAGCAGTGACTTTGGTAACCCAGTCTCCAAAGTGACTTGGATAAGTGACAAAGGTTATCCAGACAGCACAGGAAACCTGGTAATTAAGGGACTTGCGCCTAGTGACCACGGACTTGAAGTATCCTGCAAGCTTTTCAACATATATACCAACGACACAAAGGAGCAAGTTTTATCAGAAACTGTGGTGTTAAATATTGAGTGTAAGTAGATGTCTTATTTCCGTACTCTTCAACAGGAACGTGTCCAGCTTTTGGATAAGTCTATAAGAAAACAGAGTGCATGAAAACGTATTATGCAGAATCTTTGAAGAATTCAGTTTTGAATAATCTATGTCTTATTCTTAGATTTGACTTATTACTTCCTTTTCTGTTCTTCAGATTGTGTATAAATTACGTTACTTGCAAGCATTAGTGTTGGTTGCTAGAACAAAGATACTTTACAATTTTGTCTTTATTTCCACGATGATTAGTCTTTGGTCATAAAAATTTTGTAAAGAAGCACATAAGAGTAACTAATTTTAGATTTGCCTGGATACTACCAACGCCTTCCATTTGAGACTGCGCAGCAAATTCTACAGTATTAATTTATTTACGATCTCAATTATCTCTGACTATGACCATAAAGGGTTTTCTCAAAACCTATTAATTCCTTTTGGGTCTTTTGCTCAAAACTCTGTTAACATATTAATCTTTTTTGGTAACAGTTTAAAAAATACTAAGTTTTCTACTTATGTAGAACTTTTGACTCATTCATGTATTGTGTTAAACATACCCTTCTCTCAACGTCTTTTTGTTAAGATTAAATAAGTAATGATTCAGTTTTGGGTGCAATTTATATTGGATAAATATTTAGAGGAAGAATTGTCTGCTAATATTAGTAAAGACAAACTCAAATGTTTAATCAAACTTAAAACACCTTCGGCTAGTTTAGCTGAAACAGTAATTACTTGATACGCATCCGTAAATTTGAATTCTACATTTAACGTTGTACTTAATTTCAGACTATCCAATAATCAAATATAATGCAAGTAGTCATGTCACTGTAAATGAGACCCATTACTTCTATGTGTTGTGTGAAGCAAATGGAAATCCCAGACCTGATCTTGCCAGATGGAGGGATCGGCATGATGGAGACGTGCTGAAATTCAATAACATCAGTAGGGAGGATACAGGGACCTACACGTGTGAGGCCACAGCCAATTCTGCCAAGTATGGTACATTGACAAGTCAGAGGCAATTTCATATCACAGTGCAATGTGAGTTTGCTTCGCATTTCCTACAAATTCGTTCTTAATAACATTTTCCTGCACATTGCACAAGGACTGTATGACTACTTAAATATCCCATTAGACAATAAGTGAAAAGAGGGAGGATAAATTATTGAAACATTTCTTATTTGTTCATTTACCAGCATTACTTAATATAATTTTTTAAACTTGAATTTTCTTTGCTATAAAATTAACGTTTATGAATATAATAGTTATGATTATGAGATTAATGAACTCTTCTTTTCTAGACAATGCTCCGAGGTACTCATTAGCGGTAGTTGTAGTTCTTTTTCCGGTAATTAGTGAGACCATACTTATGATTTAACGTTCGCGACGCCGTTTGCGATGACAATCAGCAAAAGCGGATTGCAATGTCATCATTGGCAATGCTAGGCCGCGATCCAAACTGCATTAAAATATCTAGATTTCTGACTTTTTTTATCATCTGTCATATAAGCATTATGTAGCAGTAGCAACCAGCCAACGATCGACTAAACTGTACCCGGTTGCAGTTACAGTTTAATTTATTACCACGTCGAAACTGTTTAATCGCGTCCGCCGGTGGCAAGCCGTATGAATCAAAGTAGTTACCGTCTTCCGGCGCCACATACAGCACTACCCAGTGTGTTCCGTTGCCATCATTAAAAGTTTGGTCATTAATTACATACGATGATTTTTTTTATTTTTTTTGGTTTTGTTGGAAGCAGGTCTTTCAAAAAACACCAGCAAAATATTTTGTTGACAAAAACCGATCTGCGATTTCAAAGCTTCTCAGCGAGTGAACGAGAGCGTTTGAGAAAACGGCGTATGCAACGCCCTGTTGTGGAGATGCGCGTTTCGTTGCTCGTTTTGTTGTAACTTTTTTCTCCACTGCGCTTGATATTGCCACAGATACCGCAACCAACCCTAAGTACCTTTGGCAAAATCGTCTTCGCCAGTGTGGCTATTGCCGGCCCAAGTGCTCCACCATCAAAGTTATTGCTCATCGCGGTGATCTGCGCGCATGATAGTTTAATACCAAAGGTCTTGAGCGCTTAGATCTTTACCACTTGGGTTTTTGTCTTCGACAGCTTGGTGTTGGTTGGCGTGTTGAAATTAATCTTCAGTCGGATTTCTTCGCGCGCAGAAATCGCCTTCATTAGCTTGGGAAGCTGACCCTCAGACAAACTTATTTCTTCGCTCAAATACAACATTTTATAATTATGGTTTTACACTAAACTCACCCCGTCATTCTTCTTTTAACAATGTCCAAAGACAGGTAACTGTTAAACATTACCAGCTTGTACACATAATAATTTGCACCGGTGCCCCATCAAATGAACGAGTAACATCAATATCTGCCATGCCGTTGATCAATCTCTAGCTGTATTTGCTGACATCAAAATGAAATATTGTTTAGGTTGTTCTAAATTCCGTATCGATATCTTGGTTCTTTTGCATTGACTCCAACAGCAAGGTATAAGCTAGTGAAACGTTTTTGGCTTGTCCCGCATCAAAATTCCAGATCAGCTCCTTTTCCGGATACTGCCTCGAGTTGATCCTTATTATTATTCTACTGACGTGCATTGGGTCAATCCCTTGCTTATTTTGCGTTTGTACAGCTGGATTAACCGTGTCCTCTGTTTGAAATACAACAAAAACGTGCTGTGGCAGCTAGTCCAACCGCGTTGTTGTCTCTCACCAAGCATATCAAGCTGATCCTTGAACAAGCTGTCTCAAAATCTTATTTTGTTCAAAATATTTTTGTTTGTAAAGTTGGCTAGTTCAGATTCCATTTCAAGTTGCTCTGTGATTGAGAGAACAACCTTAGGCATCCAGAGAGATAAATGGCGCATTACAAACTGTCCATCATCAGCTCCTGCAGCTTTTAATACAATATTATTTTGCAATTTTATATTAAGTGTAATAGTGTGCTTGATTCCACGAAACACCTTGTTGTAACCACGGAATAAGCCAAAGATGCTGCTGAGCAGTAAGAATATTGTGACTGACGTGCACTCTGCAGTTAGTTTCATCCGCTTGTAGAAGCCTTCGTTGAAATTTTTAGCCTATTTATCTGCGATAGCATTTTTAACCCTTCCTTTTAATATTGGAACAATAACAGCAGTATTACCAACTGCAACATTTTCAAAAACTGAAGGTTCTGCGCCATCATTGCCAGTATCCTAAAACCAGAACATATTTGTTTCTCTCGAACTTGAATACGAGTCGAAAAAAGATATTATGTTGAGAATCGTCGATGTGATTGGCAAGTTTGTGAAATGTCTTCGACGGTCTGTCCAGCACGTTTATAACGCACAGACTGAAATAAGCTCCATCCGCTGATTTGCATCGCAATTACAGTGTTGGCGGCAAAGGCGATTCCGTTATTGGCACGCAGCAACTGCCCACGCATCTCCAAAGAAGCCTTATGGGGCAGCAGTTAAACGTCTTCGTCTTTTGTGCTAATTGTTCGTTCACCGGCTGTGTTCATGTCATTTGAGTTGTCGTCGACGTCATTGTTGACGTCATTTTATACTTTTAGTTTAGATAAAATTCTTTCAAGCGACTGCGTCGTTTTGTTGCGCGTGCTGAGACGTAAGTTTGTGCATTATTTTGTCACCGCGTGGTGACAACAGCTTTTGGTTGTTTTTACCAACGGGCGTTCAACAGCTGGCATAGGAGCTATTTCCGCTATTGCATCTTTTATTTCTGTACCGGTTGGAAATAGCGGTGCCGTCTCTTGAGACGGCGCTGCTGACAATGACGCTGCAGGCAATGGCGCTGTCGGCAAACCTGCCGTTGCTGTGGTGGTGTGCCTTTGGTCTTGTCGGTGACTTCTTTTGGCCAACAGCTGTTACAGCAACTGATGCGGCGCCCGTAGCAAATGATTCTGCGGCTTTTGGCGCTACTGGCGCCAGCTTTGTTGCAAGAGATGGCCTTTGCTAGAAAATCTTTGAAAATAAGCTGGTTAAAAATTTCCAGTTAGTTTTTGCCTGTGCGTCTATTGTTCTGCGGTTATTAACATCTTATATTTGCAAACGCTAGACAAAAATACATGTTCGGACGAGCATGCTATGCAGTTCGTAGATGCAGAAAATACGTTACGACCTTATAATTGAGATTGATTGTCCGGCCACTTTAATCCGTTAGCGTCATATTTGTACTTGAAATTTGGTTTTCTATGTCCAGCGGGTAGAAAAGTATCTACCGAGGGTTAACTTGCATTAATGACCCGGAGGGACGTCTGTTTAGAAACTGTATATTGCATTTCCACACGCGCCCTTAGTGGAATATGAACCTTGGGAAATAGAGCAATGTATCAAAATCATATTTACATCTGTTATGTTTGCGGGCTTGGTGTCCTCCACTGTCGTGTTAATAAGCCGGTCGCCGTAAATTTTTAGCAGCTAAATACGGTCAATGATATTAAAGTAAGTAAAACCGCAGACACAATCAACGGGCAGATTACAATGACAAACGGGGCCAAGATAACCGGGCTGTCAACAAACTAGCCGCCGTTGTCAACAGATGCTGTTTCTTTTAGTCAGCTTGGTGTGGTTCTGTCAATCTACATTCAACGAAGTGGAGTGATTATGCAAGGCAGTATCAACATGGGCAACTCGTATGTAATAGCAGGTCTAAATACCGGGTTGGGGTCGCTAAACGATGACGGCTACTGGGCTCCGGTGAAGCTTGTGAAAGATAACTTCGTTACTAAAGCCGGAGACACACTGACGGGCGCAATTGATATGGCTGCCAACAAGGTAACGTCGTCGGCAGCACCGACAGATGTAAACAATCTGGTAAATAAAGCTTATGTGAACGCTGCTGACGCTATGGAAACAACCGCCACGACTGCGAAGGGAATAGCAGCTAAGAACACTGCAGTACTCGGCAAGTGAGCAAGAAACAATGTTGGGTTTATTCCACATTTAGTTTATGCGGTCAATAATCGTCTTGGCTTTGTAGCAACATACTGACCGTGGTATCCGGGAAATATGCCAAATCAGGCTCTTTGTGAAACAGCTTGGAGACAACAGGAGGAGCAGATTCTACGACAAGCCGAGTAAATGCACATTTTTGGATTAAAATTCAACTGCCTGCGGAATTCGCCATCTGGAAATTTCAGCTGCGCGGAAGACGGACAGGCGTAGAGCGATTATACAATTGGCGATTAGATCGACAACGCTACGTTTAGGGCGCAGTCGGAATCTATATCGGATCAACGTTGCGAAAGTTTATCGTTGATCCCAACGAAACGTATACAAAATACAAATGGTACAGAATCTACTGCATTAATGCTGAGGATGTTAATTCTGGTTTAACAACGTTTCAGATTTTCGGCAAATATTTTCTAGCAATTTCTTTGATAAGTCGACAAAAATTAATCCAGTTGTTCTAGCAGCCAATGCAAAGCAGGCTGAGCAACTTTTTGAAAAAGAGGCCGTTGACACCATTATAAGGAATAAATCACTGGACCATACTTCAGCGAAAATCGACAACAAACTCAGCTTTGTTTCTGTGTCGTCTATGCGTGCAGAGCAGCTCAAAAAGATTCTAGGTAATGATACTGTTGTGAGATACTGCTTGCGAAAAGCTCAGTGCGAAATGAAACAGATGACTGATCGCCTGCTTGGTGATACGATATTGGAGTTCAGCAGAACAACTGTGCTAATATTAGGGCAATCGCGAGGTCACGGTAATATTAAGGAGGAACGTGAGGCTCACAGAAAAGATTTAGACCGCGTGGACGCGAAGGCGAAAGAAAAAAGGAAGGTTTTCTGGATAGGCATGCTCAGCTTCGTGAGCACTTTGCCAAGCGGAGACTATTTAAGGAAATTGGAGACGACTACAATGATGTCGAAAGAGTGTTTCGTGCTTCGTGTCCACACGTGCCCTTAGTGGAC
This sequence comes from Megalonaias nervosa, assembly GCA_016617855.1. Taxonomy (NCBI): domain Eukaryota; kingdom Metazoa; phylum Mollusca; class Bivalvia; order Unionida; family Unionidae; genus Megalonaias; species Megalonaias nervosa. The sequence goes on from JAECUM010024130.1 coordinate 25,561, forward strand.
AACCCAAACACCCAGGCACTAGCGACAGCCTACTACGTCCTGGTTGGAAGCTTAATTGGGAACGGCCCAAAATTTCCCCTATTAGAAGCTCATGCTGACATTGACACAGCTGAAAAAAATAGAGCGTCAACAGTCGGACCTGAAGGAAATCAGCTATATAAGGAAATTGCTGAATTAAATGAAATAAAAAAAAAAAAACAATACAAACCACAGAGTATGCAAATTTACCAATAAATGAAATCAGAATAAAATCTAGAGCATACAGAAGTATAGCCATGTAAATACTGAAAAATAAAAAATATGAAAACATTAGAAATATAATCGCTAGTTAATACGGCCTACCCGTTGATCAACATACCCATTTAAGTTTTTGGTTGGGTGAAGAGGAGGCATAAAAGAACAGGCTGAGAAAATCCATTATAGCGTATTATATTATGCACTACTAACATCGTCTTCCTCAATATTTAAATGCAGAAGGATTAAGAATGACAGAAGCAACTGCAGGTTTCATCAAAGAAAACAGGGCGGAGCTAGCAGACATAGCAAATGATTACAAGGAAATAGAGCCCGCCATCATTACATATAATATTCCTTTAGAACGCCGTCGTGTTGATGTTCAAGCCTTTAATAAGAAGCTAAGGGATCCTTTTAACCGTGACCTCTATGGTTTTCTTCAGTAAGAAGCGGAAATAACATTTGATCCTGCTGTTGAGGTCTTGATGGCCATCTTACTTTCGTAATACACAAAAATTAATTGTATAAAGGTGGTACAATATAATGAAACCACGTAAGCTCAAGGAAGAGGTCATAGACTTTAATCACATCTCGCGCGAGATTCCAGAGCGATATGTCAAGGAAATAATAGCGTATTTAAATTATGATCAAAAGAAATCCTACTGCCCCAAAAAGGCATACATATACTTCTGAAGAATATTAAGGCTTATAGCTTATCTTCCTATGGCGTTAAGTGCTGCATTTACTTGAAACAGCAGGTGGAATAGCTAATCCTTTTCTTCTATTTATTTCTGGCGTTGGAATAGCGTTAAATGACGCAGGCAAAATTATTGAGCCAAAGTACGAAAATTCAGACTATTTTGAATTGCTCTACGAGATAACAGAAGCGCTGTCGGAGATCATCGACAACTTTTTTTGATCTGATATCAGGCGCTAAATACGCTAAGATCACCATTGACAGTACTACTGCAGAGTGCAGATAAAAATAGGCTGCTTATTCCACGACCAAATTTATTTCGCTGGCTACGACTAGCATGCCGATAAAAGGAAAAGTAAGGTTTACATCTATGAACATGATCGGGTCAGCTATTTTATTGCCAAAGCTGTTCTCCTTAGGATTATGCCAAAGCAAGCTGAGTCTAAAATTCGATATAAATAGATATATAATGTCGTCTAATGGCGTTTTTATGTGTAAAGTGTAATTAAAAATAAATCGACGACGTACTTGTCAATATCAGCGTTGGTTTTCATCATATTGTTTGCGCTGAGTGTAAGGCAGGAAAAGGGTTAGCAAACCCGTGACAAAAATATGGCATAAGACTTGCAAAGCTGTGACACCACAGTATTTAAAAAAGAAACGCTATGTTGCTGGTCTTTTGACACATATGCAGTATACACCAGATATAAGAAGAAAAATACTTGCAAAATAACGAATGTTGCTGTGTTTGATATAGCCACCCAAACATTTTGTGTCGGTGTCATAATATACCCAAGAGGAAGGAAAAGTTGGGGCATTATAGTGCATCAGATTGCAGACCCTTCAGCCAGCTGCCGAGCTCAAGGCCAAGGTGGCTTTAGGCGGCTATACTTTTATGGCTTTATATTGGTTCTGATTACCGGATAGGATGGTTGCGCTAGGATCCCCACATTGGCCTACTACTCCTCTCTCTTTCATAAAATGTGTGCAAACTTGAACATTTCATCGATAATGTCATACGATAAAAATGAGGAAGCTTTATGGTCAAGAGCACTTGTGATGTGGTGTATTAATTAATTTTGGTGGAGAGAAACAGAAAGAGGGAGCTAGCATGTGTGTATACTAATAAACGTGAATACGCTGTCTCACTGCATGTTCGATGGCAAGAAGCCGGGTAGGAAGTTCTATAACTAGCAAGCATGATGTTAACAATACGCAGCAATTATCCAGCTAAACCTATTCGATGTTAGCAGAAGAAAAAGGAAGTGAATTATTTTATATCGGAGTATCAGTATAGCTCGGACCTGTTATCATTGTATTTCGGCCAATATCTTGCTTTATCGTATTAGACAAAATATTTAATACTGGTGTAACCGCTTTGAATTTAATGATGATCAATATATTGTCATTACGTATGTTGCCTTGCTTTCTTTATAAAATATTGTTTTATAATATACCTTTTCCAGATGCCCCTGACATCAAAGTAAAGCTCTCCGGCTCTACTCTGCAGAATGAGACTGCTGTTCTCATTTGTGAGGCTAGGGGTGTTCCTGTCGAGAGCACCTTTTCTCCCTGGGTTCACATGTGGGACCATTACGTGATCAGGAAGGGCTTGCAGGGAATCGTTAATTCCACTCACACCATGCTACAGATAGACAGTCTGTATCTAGACAACCTTGGAACATACATCTGCTCCGCCACCAATGGTATCACGGGGGTTAATGGTAAAAGCGAGCAAACGGGATCAGAGTACCTTCAGGTCAAAGGTACAGTTTTATTCTGCACCATAATACTAAGTCACATTCATTTGTCGGTTTTAACTGTCACAAAATGTGCGATACCAATTTTCTGTTAGCAAGTGAAGGTTTGATTATGTTCTCACTCCATGCATCTCCTCTTCATACGTATTATGTTAAAGTTTCCGTTTTCGCATTTTGGTTTAAATAGCATATTCTTACAATATAAATAAAATTTCAGTTAAGAAGCTTGCGTTTGATATGTAGTCTCCAAGATGATATTTTGTTTTGCAAATCTCGATTAAATATGAGTCAAGTTTAAATATAAGCCGATGAAATGAATTCTTTTGAGGAACATTTCGACAGATATTTTAGTTGTTTTCTTTTCCAATAGAGCAACACATGGTTTTAGCATATTATTTGTGCGATCAGTATACGTTCAACAGCAAATATCTGGCGGGAATGTAATCCCTATCCACCACACCAACACTCTATGCGTTAGTTTCAAAAGCATTAGATACACATATGGTGTTCCACATTCATATGTCATTGTGACGTTATTATCGAACAGCATTTATTTCTAGCCGAGACTTAACACCCACACACACACACACACACACACACACACACACACACGCACACACACACACACACACACACACATATATATATATATATATATATATATATATATATATATATATATATATATATATATATATATATATTTAGAAATCAATTTAATCTTGACCTACGTAGGGTGAAATTATAGAATAGAAGAGTAATGCATTGTATAAACTAGAGAATATTTTTTTTCCAGGAGTGCCGATTATTTTGCATGGGAAGTCTCTATTCGCTGGAGAAATCGGGCGGTCTGCAAAAATATGCATACCATTCTATAGTGACCCCGCCTTTGAAAGCTTTAGCATCGAGGCAAAAGGCGCACCTCTTGCGAACACGAGTAACATCAACATGTACACCTCTCATGAAGCTAATGAGTACTTAATGTATGGCAGAAAGATTCAGCTGGAAGCATATATGTTACATTTTGTCCTTCAGAACTTATCGCAGAGTGACTTTGACAACTATGCTCTTGTGTTGAAGAATTCTATTGGCCGCAGAAAGTTTATATTTCAGCTGGATTTGTTTGGTATGATGTGTGATACATTTCTTGGAAACTCACTGCATAACATTATAATATCAAGTCTCCATTTGTGACAATTAATACAATGCTAAGTCAGCTCTTTTATAGTAAATTTACTTTATATATGGGTTAATTTTAGTTAATTTCTGAAATATTTTCTTTGCAATGACCAGTCATGGTCAATCGTTTGCTAATATCACGGCAATATCTTGAAAGTCGATTTCATTACTCATCATTACTAAATCATCTGTTTAGTCTTCACCGCAGAATTCATTGGGTTTACACCTGTCTCAGATTTCCTTGCTAGATTTGTTGGTGTTACCGAACAAGCATCATCGGCATGCTTTTCTAAATACAATTAATTATTATTCTTACAGCATAATATACTTACCTTTTTATATTTCAGTCCCCTTATATCACCGTTATTGCCGTTAATTTGAAGGCTAATTTCTCACTTATACATCTATCTTGTTTTCCTCATGTAGTCATGCAGATAGTGAACGAAAGTACTTTTGTTGATGCAGTTTTGTGGTATATCAACAAAATGAAGAAACTTAGGACTTATTCCTCAGACTCTGTTTTAGAATCAAAGTATTCAGTAGTATGCAAGATGTTACGACTCTTTGGTTTTAAACTCAGTAACAGAAAAATCAAAACCAACAAGTTTAGTGAAATTCAACAAGCAATTTATTTCCCTAGAATACGAAGTTAATTAAATTCTAAAAAATCCCAAAAGTTATATGATAAGTTTAAAGTTATCTAGTGTTCCGAATTGATTCCAGTGGTGTTCCGAATAAATTACAGTCTGAAATGTGACTGTGTAAGAATAATCTTGAATGTGCCGACGTGCTAATAGTCTTGATGTATCACACTGCTCGAATACCAAAATAGTGTTTTGTTCCAAACAGTCAAAGAGCACTTTGTAGTTCTAAAGCATAATTTAAATAAAAGATTTATCTCAAATCAAATTTGAGCACAGCTAAAATTAAATATAGGAATTAATACGTTTGATGAATGCAACCTTATGTACATCAATTTCGTAAATAAAATCAGGTCTGTATACTTAAATATTACCGTACAAACTTACAACAGTCAGGTAGGCCATAGTATTTCCAAAGGAAAAACGAATGTCCTGAACGCAAGTAAATAACATATTATAACTGACAAATAAAACAATAAAGACGAAAGTGGTCAGGTAGGCATCTACCCTCAATAACGGACAAAGAACAACCACACAATATAGATATAAATAACAAAGAATTATGGGTACGTGATTAATTATCAATTAAACTGAGGAAGAGCATTGTAGATCTGATAAATTAGTTGCGATATGTGTAACTAAGATATTTAGATATGAATGTGTCTAGTTGTCTTAGTTATGCATTATCTAGATTTTCGGTGCAGCAACGTCTCTTTCTGATCGCCCAGAAATTAAACCGTTTATTGTAAACACCATTAAAACGGATGAACCTCAAACACCCGGTGAAGAAACATTTCTTTCTAATCCATATAAGTTAACTTTGCTGCCTAGTTTCGGCTAGCTCCATTATATTCAATAGGCTGACAGGTTAAGATAATCAGGGCTTTACAGCAAACTTATTCAGGCCTACGGAAGCAAAATTAGCTATGCAATGGGAATTTTAACTGAACCTGGCGTACATATATCAAGATAGAAGACAAAAGAAGCTTCATGAATCATTATGTGTACCAAAAAGTGGCACAGGATCATACTTTCTAGGTCCTAGGCCGAGAAAAGCAATGTCCTAGCTACGAACAGCGATTGAAGTGCAATTCATGTGCAAATTCACAATAGTGTTTGTTTCCATCTTGAAGCTCGAGACATACAAGTAGTTAATTACCAATAAGAGTTAAGTTTGTTAATCAACATGAAGGCTTCACTGCACGTACCGTAAAACTGGTAACTTTAAATGAAGCATTATACAAAACTAGCTGCATCAATAACGTAGATTTATTTTATTTTTTTTTAATTATAGTTATGACGAACTATAATTTTCGTTGCATTGTTTGACGGTAGTGCACAGTAGTAATTTTCCATGTGTACAAAATATAAATTGACACCAGTTATGTAGTTATTTAGCTGTATTCAGTAGACTTTGATATTGATCCAACAAAATCCTTCCCCCGAGTGCATAAAGAGATCATGACAAGCATTGTGCAAGATTAGTTGAGTAAGTAAGGTAGATTTCTTTAAAGATCGATTCTCTTGGCATGCTATTTATTTGCCAATGAAGCCATATTTAGAAGGTCATATTTGGTCATCGCGTAATAATGAGCATGGTTGAGGCCGACCTTCTACCATATCCAGTCATTTCCTACATTTACATATGTAATGCACACTTTATACAAAATAATATTCATGCAGTATTTCATGTTAATATGAACAGAATCACACACAAATCGATTGCAATTATAGCTACAGGCGAGAGACTTTTTTCCAAGTGACATTGATTAGCAGAAAACGTTCAAAGGATTATGCTCTACGGTTGACGGTTTCGAAACAATATA
>JAECUM010024131.1:0-44985 GCA_016617855.1 Megalonaias nervosa
CATAATTTACTTGGCTATCTCTTTCTATATAGTAGTACTCCATTAATTTATCAGACCAGAGTACAAATATAATAATTTAACTCATTCATTTTCTTCTTTACTTTGTAAGGACCATAAATCTTCTTTGAAGAAAATTCTGCAGAATGAGCAAGAGAGAATGGACTCTATTACAGGACTTAAAATTGCACGCTAGTAAAGTTTGATGAAACCATAGTTTCACTTTTGACTTGAACTGCTGAATGCCAAATTCAAGCATAACAAGCTGGAACATCCCAGACTTAAAATCTGACCTTTGATCCGATTGGACAAATGTGAGAAGGCCAAATTGAGTAATATTCCTCAAAGAAATTGCCTCTGGGAAATTTGTTGATGCACACTTGATGGTCAACAAATTTTGGTTGCCTGACTTGGTCTTTAGTAAGGGAAGAACACAATCTACCATAATTCTACTGAATGCTTCGTCAAATGCAGGAATTGGTTGCAGATGAGCCCTAGGTATCTTCTGATTGGGTTTTCCTACCATTTGACAAGTATGACAAGATCTACAGAACTTGCAAATATCACTTTTGATTTCTGGCCAATAAAAGTGAGTCAAGATCTTGTGATAAGTTTTATTATCCCTAAATGACCATCCAGAGGAGTTTCATGGGCCAAACTAAGTATTTCCTACTTGTAAGGTTTCAGAACCACACTCTGATATTTTACTGACCATTCATCACTAGCTGGTACTCAGGAGGTCTCCATTTTCTCATAAGAATTCCATTTTTAATGAAGTAACAGACAGGTACTTCAGTAGATTCAGTTTCACTAATGGCCCTCTGAAAAAAACAACAGGAGATCTCAGGATCTTTTTCTATTTTGATGACAAGTGATTGTCGTTTGTCACCCTGATCAGAAACAAGAGAATGAGTATTCAAAAGAGGATCACTATGATCAATACCTTTTTAACTGATCCAAATAAGAAGTGAAAGTGACCTCATCAAAAGCCTGTCCAACACATGTGTCAGCTAAAGGAATACATTCCTTATCAAAATCATTCTCAAGAGCTGTCTTTGCCGTAGTGCTAATAACTGCACAAGCTGGGTATAAATCAGGGATTTCTTTTTCAATAGGATCAACTTTCTGATCCAAAGAAGGCTTGTCAGTTACAAGTGGATTAATCACAACCTTGTCTCCAGCTAAGTCACTGCCTAGCAACAAATGAATGCCCTCAACGGGTAAATTAGACACGATTCCAACTGTCACAGGTCCTGAAAAACTAAGTCTGATGACAAATTAACAGAATGGAGAGGAACATTAACAAAGCCGCATTCTACTCCCTGAATGAGAACACTCTCATTAGAACAGGTCTTCTCAGAAGAATGCAAAATACCTGACACTAAAAGACTCTGAGAAGCTCCTGTATCCCTCAAAATTTTAATAGGAATAGGTTTGGCCAAATCACCCAAGAGTGATACAGAACCCTTCGACACGAATGGTTCAAACTTCTCCACAATAAAATCAGACTGGGGTTTTCAAACCCAACAAATGTATTGCTTTCAATACATGACCGTGACCTTGACCTCTCAGAAATAAGAGCATTTGGGATAGGTCTATCTTGATTCTAATGCCTATATTTCAATGTCAAGCAATCAGAAATGACGTGTCCTTTTTTCTTGCAATAGGTACACGTAGGAATAGACAGGGATTTTGAATCAAGTCTATCAGAAGCTTGATTTTTAGAAGTTGTGCCAGATTGAGCGTTAGAAAGAGTCGTATTGGGTTGAAATACTCTTCTACCAGTAGACTGCTGATTAAAAGATTTGCTTACCACTGGAACTTTATTAGTTAAGGAATTATTATCAGCAGCAATAGCAGCATTTTCCAAGGTTTTGACCTCACGATCTTCAAGATACATCCTAATGTCACTATGGACACAGTTCTTGAACTCTTCAAGTAATATGGGTTGTCTGAGACTTTCGTAATCTTTTTGACCTTACTAGAAGAGAACCACCTATCAAATTGTTGTGCTTTTTCCCATGCAAATTCGACATAAGTCTTGTCAGTGGATTGTCTAGAATTCCTGAATTTTTGCCGATAAGCCTCAGGGACCAACGCATAACCTATCAAAATGCATTCCTTAACCAAATCACAGTCAGAACTTTGTTGTACTGACAGAGATGTATAGATATTTCGGGCCGTACCATAAAGAACACTTTGCAATAACTGAGCCCAATACTCCCTTGGCCATTTCAAATTTTCAGCAACTTTTTCAAAATGAATAAAATATTTGTCTACTTCCTTTTCACTAAAAGGGGGAACTAACTTGATATTTCCTACAATGTCAAACTTTGAATTTGTATGTAAAGTGGAATCGTGCTTGTCCCTTGGCAGCTCCAATTCTTTCATTTTAATATGTGATTGCACCTGTCTCCCTCTCTTCAATTGTAATTGCATTTATTTATCTTCTTTATCTTTCTGTAAATGCATTTGTTCCTTTTGTAACTGTATTTGATCTTTCTATAACTCCATTTGTCTTTCTCTCTCTCTTTCCTCTCTATCTTTCTCCTTTTCAAATTGTAATTGTTTATCCTTCTCTCTTTCTGGTCTATTTTTCTCCTCCTTTTCAAATTGTGATTTCATTTGTTCTTTTTCTTTTTCTTTCTGAAACTCGAGCTTCCTCAACTTTACTTTCATCTTGTATTTCATTTTCAGTTCCATTATCTTAATGTCAGAGTCTGTCACAGACTTACTGACCGATGCCAAAACACTTTTGTCAAAATAATTCTTTCCTACCAAGTATTGAATTAAAATATTTTTAATTTCTTGTTTTGTCAAGGAAGCTTTTGCTTCAGAAAGATCGTACTTTCTGGCAAATTCAAGCAACTCATCCTTTTTCAGACTATCGAACTGCTCTTGAGTTGGATGAGAAAGAAAACTCTCCACTTTTGATAACGACATTGTGAAAGAAAGTCTGTTGTTTTTACTAAGATTTCGAGTAAAATGTGAAATAGAACTTGGGATTGAAACTAGGGGAATATAAATTTCAATTTTTAACTTAATTCATATATCAGCCAAATTCATATATCAGCCAATTTCATATATCCCAGACGAGCCCCCAATTTTCTTTTTGTTACGTTTCAACTCGTTTAAAGTAACACAAAGAAAAGAGCAAAGTCAACAAGCTTTGTAAGTTTTAACAAAAATAATTTATTTCCCTAGAAAACATGGTGAAAAGGTGATAATATGAAATAGGACTTACGGTTTGCGAAGAAAATCCAAACATTTGTCCTAGAATTGTGAAAATCATATAAGTCCTATCAATAAACAGTTCTAATTGAATCTAGTCTGAATCTCAATTCCGTTCCAAGATAGTGGATGATGATGTCAGACGAAGTTTTTACACAAATGTCCAGAATTTTCACTTTGAATCACAATTTGTACTGTTCTGTTCCAGTTTAGAATTAATTTCACCAAATGTCTTTGTCCAAAGCCAGTTGTGTAGTTCTGCAGGGAAAATAATTATTGTTTAACAAGTAGATGAACTACAGCTGTCATCTATAACAATATACATCTCGCTCTACAGATGTACAAATTAACAACTCTCTCCAGCACCAGAAAAAGAAAACCTTCTTCTCAAGGTATTAGAACGACTCTACAAGGTGTTAAAATATGACTCTCACCACTATTTCACAGATATCTGAGTATTTAAACCAAACTGAAACGCCATTTCAAGCAAGCACACATGCAGAACGCGTGGCTATTTTGCAATAAACAATCGCAGTACACGATGTAAACACATATAATTAGAAATGACCTTGGCCACAACTAATCACTTATGCCAGCAGTTTATCCACCCAGCAATCTAAACAAAACAACTTATGAAAGCCCAGAGTCATATTTACGTTCTAAATAAACACAACGTTTATTTCAAAATATCAGACCCTGTGAACATAATCATCATAAAAATAATTATATTTAATGATACAAAAATGAAATAGAAAGAATTCAAATTTTAACACACAAGTAATTAAACTACATGGTCGTAACACTTTCCCCCATAAAGAAAAAAGAAAGATTTATGTAATAAAGCTTTCTTTTTTACCAGATGTAAACTATACACGAGGTAAAAAAAAATCACATAAGAAGACTCTTATGAATTATACAAAGGTGTATATGAAAATATTTCTATACACGGGAAAGTGCATCTGCAATTAGTTTGTCTTTTCCTTTAATGTGCCTGATGTCAAGGTTGTATTCTTGCAAAAATAAACTCCACCTTAATAGTCTTTGATTTTTATTTTTCATCCTGCTGATGAAAGTAAGGGGGTTGTGATCACTAAACACAACAACCGGAGAAGGAGCTGAGCTGATGTAAACTTCAAAATGCTGTATTGCCAGTATTAAAGCCATGCATTCCTTCTCGATTGTTGAGTAGTTCTTTGGTGTTTAATTTCTTAGAGAAATAACACACTGGATGTTCTACACCATTTTTGTCATCTTGAATCAAAACTGCTCCAACCCCAACATCACTTGCATCCACAGATAGTTTGAATGGTTGACTGAAATCTGTAGCTATTACAATTGGTGCACTTTTAAGTATGGCCTTTTACCTATCAAAAGACTCTTGACATTTTTCAGTCCAAAGAAACTTGTTTTAATTTCTCAACAAATTTGTCAGAGGTTCAACAATATCAGAAAAATTAGAACAAAATTAGCGATAGTACCCAGCCATACCTAAAAATAGTATCAGCCGCTTTTAACTCACAGGCACAGGAAATTCAGAAATAGCCTTAACCTTAGCATCTATGGGTTTAACTTGACCATGTCCCACAATATGTCATAGAAAAGTAACACACGCATGGCAGAACTCACTTTTAGATAAATTAATAGTCAAATTTGCATCCGTGAGTCTCTCAAAGAATTTCTGAATCGTGTCTAGATGTTCTTTCTAGATGTTGTTGTAGATGATGACATTATCAATATAAGCATCACAATTGTCTAGACCAGAGATAATCATATTCATAAGGCATTGAAAAGTACTTGGAGAACCCTTCATCCCAAATGGCATTACTTTATACTGGTAGAGTCCATCTGGAGTCACAAATGCTGAAATTTCTTTTGCCCTTTCCGTTAGTGGAATCTGCCAAAATCCTTTCAGAAGGTCGAATTTGGTGACGTATTTGGCATTTCCAATTTTGTCGATACTGTCATCGATTCTTGGCAGTGGAAATGAATCAGTTTTTGTCACACTGTTCACCTTCCTATAATCAGTACACATTCGGAAAGTTTATCTGGTTTCGGAACAAGAATACATGGTGAACTCCAATCACTCTTACTGGGCTCTATAGAATCATTTTCCAGTAAATACTGAATCTCCTTTTTCAAGTATTCCTGTTTGAGAGGGTTCATCCTGTATGGGTGTTGTTTCATGGGTTTTGAATCTACAATTTCAACGCTGTGAAACATTTTGTTTGTCCTTTTAGGTACGTCTGGAAACAAGTGCTCATATTCAGACAATAATTGTTTAAGTTGACTTTTTTCTTGTTGTTGTAAATGAGAAAGTTTCTGGTCTAGATTATCCATAATTTCAGAATTCCGAAGATTTGTTGTTCTAAGATTAGTAGAATCCGACTGAATTCCTTCACTCAAATCTTCAGTTGGTGGGACAGGTACAACTAAATTAATTGCATAATTTACTTGGCTATCTCTTTCTATATAGTAGTACTCCATTAATTTATCAGACCAGAGTACAAATATAATAATTTAACTCATTCATTTTCTTCTTTACTTTGTAAGGACCATAAATCTTCTTTGAAGAAAATTCTGCAGAATGAGCAAGAGAGAATGGACTCTATTACAGGACTTAAAATTGCACGCTAGTAAAGTTTGATGAAACCATAGTTTCACTTTTGACTTGAACTGCTGAATGCCAAATTCAAGCATAACAAGCTGGAACATCCCAGACTTAAAATCTGACCTTTGATCCGATTGGACAAATGTGAGAAGGCCAAATTGAGTAATATTCCTCAAAGAAATTGCCTCTGGGAAATTTGTTGATGCACACTTGATGGTCAACAAATTTTGGTTGCCTGACTTGGTCTTTAGTAAGGGAAGAACACAATCTACCATAATTCTACTGAATGCTTCGTCAAATGCAGGAATTGGTTGCAGATGAGCCCTAGGTATCTTCTGATTGGGTTTTCCTACCATTTGACAAGTATGACAAGATCTACAGAACTTGCAAATATCACTTTTGATTTCTGGCCAATAAAAGTGAGTCAAGATCTTGTGATAAGTTTTATTATCCCTAAATGACCATCCAGAGGAGTTTCATGGGCCAAACTAAGTATTTCCTACTTGTAAGGTTTCAGAACCACACTCTGATATTTTACTGACCATTCATCACTAGCTGGTACTCAGGAGGTCTCCATTTTCTCATAAGAATTCCATTTTTAATGAAGTAACAGACAGGTACTTCAGTAGATTCAGTTTCACTAATGGCCCTCTGAAAAAAACAACAGGAGATCTCAGGATCTTTTTCTATTTTGATGACAAGTGATTGTCGTTTGTCACCCTGATCAGAAACAAGAGAATGAGTATTCAAAAGAGGATCACTATGATCAATACCTTTTTAACTGATCCAAATAAGAAGTGAAAGTGACCTCATCAAAAGCCTGTCCAACACATGTGTCAGCTAAAGGAATACATTCCTTATCAAAATCATTCTCAAGAGCTGTCTTTGCCGTAGTGCTAATAACTGCACAAGCTGGGTATAAATCAGGGATTTCTTTTTCAATAGGATCAACTTTCTGATCCAAAGAAGGCTTGTCAGTTACAAGTGGATTAATCACAACCTTGTCTCCAGCTAAGTCATTGCCTAGCAACAAATGAATGCCCTCAACGGGTAAATTAGACACTATTCCAACTGTCACAGGTCCTGAAACTAAGTCTGATGACAAATTAACAGAATGGAGAGGAACATTAACAAAGCCGCATTCTACTCCCTGAATGAGAACACTCTCATTAGAACAGGTCTTCTCAGAAGAATGCAAAATACCCGACACTAAAAGACTCTGAGAAGCTCCTGTATCCCTCAAAATTTTAATAGGAATAGGTTTGGCCAAATCACCCAAGAGTGATACAGAACCCTTCGACACGAATGGTTCAAACTTCTCCACAATAAAATCAGACTGGGGTTTTCAAACCCAACAAATGTGTTGCTTTCAATACATGACCGTGACCTTGACCTCTCAGAAATAAGAGCATTTGGGATAGGTCTATCTTGATTCTGATGCCTATATTTCAATGTCAAGCAATCAGAAATGACGTGTCCTTTTTTCTTGCAATAGGTACACGTAGGAATAGACAGGGATTTTGAATCAAGTCTATCAGAAGCTTGATTTTTAGAAGTTGTGCCAGATTGAGCGTTAGAAAGAGTCGTATTGGGTTGAAATACTCTTCTACCAGTAGACTGCTGATTAAAAGATTTGCTTACCACTGGAACTTTATTAGTTAAGGAATTATTATCAGCAGCAATAGCAGCATTTTCCAAGGTTTTGACCTCACGATCTTCAAGATACATCCTAATGTCACTATGGACACAGTTCTTGAACTCTTCAAGTAATATGGGTTGTCTGAGACTTTCGTAATCTTTGTTGACCTTACTAGAAGAGAACCACCTATCAAATTGTTGTGCTTTTTCCCATGCAAATTCGACATAAGTCTTGTCAGTGGATTGTCTAGAATTCCTGAATTTTTGCCGATAAGCCTCAGGGACCAACGCATAACCTATCAAAATGCATTCCTTAACCAAATCACAGTCAGAACTTTGTTGTACTGACAGAGATGTATAGATATTTCGGGCCGTACCATAAAGAACACTTTGCAATAACTGAGCCCAATACTCCCTTGGCCATTTCAAATTTTCAGCAACTTTTTCAAAATGAATAAAATATTTGTCTACTTCCTTTTCACTAAAAGGGGGAACTAACTTGATATTTCCTACAATGTCAAACTTTGAATTTGTATGTAAAGTGGAATCGTGCTTGTCCCTTGGCAGCTCCAATTCTTTCATTTTAATATGTGATTGCACCTGTCTCCCTCTCTTCAATTGTAATTGCATTTATTTATCTTCTTTATCTTTCTGTAAATGCATTTGTTCCTTTTGTAACTGTATTTGATCTTTCTATAACTCCATTTGTCTTTCTCTCTCTCTTTCCTGTCTATCTTTCTCCTTTTCAAATTGTAATTGTTTATCCTTCTCTCTTTCTGGTCTATTTTTCTCCTCCTTTTCAAATTGTGATTTCATTTGTTCTTTTTCTTTTTCTTTCTGAAACTCGAGCTTCCTCAACTTTACTTTCATCTTGTATTTCATTTTCAGTTCCATTATCTTAATGTCAGAGTCTGTCACAGACTTACTGACCGATGCCAAAACACTTTTGTCAAAATAATTCTTTCCTACCAAGTATTGAATTAAAATATTTTTAATTTCTTGTTTTGTCAAGGAAGCTTTTGCTTCAGAAAGATCGTACTTTCTGGCAAATTCAAGCAACTCATCCTTTTTCAGACTATCGAACTGCTCTTGAGTTGGATGAGAAAGAAAACTCTCCACTTTTGATAACGACATTGTGAAAGAAAGTCTGTTGTTTTTACTAAGATTTCGAGTAAAATGTGAAATAGAACTTGGGATTGAAACTAGGGGAATATAAATTTCAATTTTTAACTTAATTCATATATCAGCCAAATTCATATATCAGCCAATTTCATATATCCCAGACGAGCCCCCAATTTTCTTTTTGTTACGTTTCAACTCGTTTAAAGTAACACAAAGAAAAGAGCAAAGTCAACAAACTTTGTAAGTTTTAACAAAAATAATTTATTTCCCTAGAAAACATGGTGAAAAGGTGATAATATGAAATAGGACTTACGGTTTGCGAAGAAAATCCAAACATTTGTCCTAGAATTGTGAAAATCATATAAGTCCTATCAATAAACAGTTCTAATTGAATCTAGTCTGAATCTCAATTCCGTTCCAAGATAGTGGATGATGATGTCAGACGAAGTTTTTACACAAATGTCCAGAATTTTCACTTTGAATCACAATTTGTACTGTTCTGTTCCAGTTTAGAATTAATTTCACCAAATGTCTTTGTCCAAAGCCAGTTGTGTAGTTCTGCAGGGAAAATAATTATTGTTTAACAAGTAGATGAACTACAGCTGTCATCTATAACAATATACATCTCGCTCTACAGATGTACAAATTAACAACTCTCTCCAGCACCAGAAAAAGAAAACCTTCTTCTCAAGGTATTAGAACGACTCTACAAGGTGTTAAAATATGACTCTCACCACTATTTCACAGATATCTGAGTATTTAAACCAAACTGAAACGCCATTTCAAGCAAGCACACATGCAGAACGCGTGGCTATTTTGCAATAAACAATCGCAGTACACGATGTAAACACATATAATTAGAAATGACCTTGGCCACAACTAATCACTTATGCCAGCAGTTTATCCACCCAGCAATCTAAACAAAACAACTTATGAAAGCCCAGAGTCATATTTACGTTCTAAATAAACACAACGTTTATTTCAAAATATCAGACCCTGTGAACATAATCATCATAAAAATAATTATATTTAATGATACAAAAATGAAATAGAAAGAATTCAAATTTTAACACACAAGTAATTAAACTACATGGTCGTAACACTTTCCCCCATAAAGAAAAAAGAAAGATTTATGTAATAAAGCTTTCTTTTTTACCAGATGTAAACTATACACGAGGTAAAAAAAAAATCACATAAGAAGACTCTTATGAATTATACAAAGGTGTATATGAAAATATTTCTATACACGGGAAAGTGCATCTGCAATTAGTTTGTCTTTTCCTTTAATGTGCCTGATGTCAAGGTTGTATTCTTGCAAAAATAAACTCCACCTTAATAGTCTTTGATTTTTATTTTTCATCCTGCTGATGAAAGTAAGGGGGTTGTGATCACTAAACACAACAACCGGAGAAGGAGCTGAGCTGATGTAAACTTCAAAATGCTGTAATGCCAGCATTAAACCCAAGCATTCCTTCTCGATTGTTGAGTAGTTTATTTGGTGTTTATTTAATTTCTTAGAGAAATAACACACTGGATGTTCTACACCATTTTTGTCATCTTGAATCAAAACTGCTCCAACCCCAACATCACTTGCATCCACAGATAGTTTGAATGGTTGACTGAAATCTGTAGCTATTACAATTGGTGCACTTTTAAGTATGGCCTTTTACCTATCAAAAGACTCTTGACATTTTTCAGTCCAAAGAAACTTGTTTTAATTTCTCAACAAATTTGTCAGAGGTTCAACAATATCAGAAAAATTAGAACAAAATTAGCGATAGTACCCAGCCATACCTAAAAATAGTATCAGCCGCTTTTAACTCACAGGCACAGGAAATTCAGAAATAGCCTTAACCTTAGCATCTATGGGTTTAACTTGACCATGTCCCACAATATGTCATAGAAAAGTAACACACGCATGGCAGAACTCACTTTTAGATAAATTAATAGTCAAATTTGCATCCGTGAGTCTCTCAAAGAATTTCTGAATCGTGTCTAGATGTTCTTTCTAGATGTTGTTGTAGATGATGACATTATCAATATAAGCATCACAATTGTCTAGACCAGAGATAATCATATTCATAAGGCATTGAAAAGTACTTGGAGAACCCTTCATCCCAAATGGCATTACTTTATACTGGTAGAGTCCATCTGGAGTCACAAATGCTGAAATTTCTTTTGCCCTTTCCGTTAGTGGAATCTGCCAAAATCCTTTCAGAAGGTCGAATTTGGTGACGTATTTGGCATTTCCAATTTTGTCGATACTGTCATCGATTCTTGGCAGTGGAAATGAATCAGTTTTTGTCACACTGTTCACCTTCCTATAATCAGTACACATTCGGAAAGTTTATCTGGTTTCGGAACAAGAATACATGGTGAACTCCAATCACTCTTACTGGGCTCTATAGAATCATTTTCCAGTAAATACTGAATCTCCTTTTTCAAGTATTCCTGTTTGAGAGGGTTCATCCTGTATGGGTGTTGTTTCATGGGTTTTGAATCTACAATTTCAACGCTGTGAAACATTTTGTTTGTCCTTTTAGGTACGTCTGGAAACAAGTGCTCATATTCAGACAATAATTGTTTAAGTTGACTTTTTTCTTGTTGTTGTAAATGAGAAAGTTTCTGGTCTAGATTATCCATAATTTCAGAATTCCGAAGATTTGTTGTTCTAAGATTAGTAGAATCCGACTGAATTCCTTCACTCAAATCTTCAGTTGGTGGGACAGGTACAACTAAATTAATTGCATAATTTACTTGGCTATCTCTTTCTATATAGTAGTACTCCATTAATTTATCAGACCAGAGTACAAATATAATAATTTAACTCATTCATTTTCTTCTTTACTTTGTAAGGACCATAAATCTTCTTTGAAGAAAATTCTGCAGAATGAGCAAGAGAGAATGGACTCTATTACAGGACTTAAAATTGCACGCTAGTAAAGTTTGATGAAACCATAGTTTCACTTTTGACTTGAACTGCTGAATGCCAAATTCAAGCATAACAAGCTGGAACATCCCAGACTTAAAATCTGACCTTTGATCCGATTGGACAAATGTGAGAAGGCCAAATTGAGTAATATTCCTCAAAGAAATTGCCTCTGGGAAATTTGTTGATGCACACTTGATGGTCAACAAATTTTGGTTGCCTGACTTGGTCTTTAGTAAGGGAAGAACACAATCTACCATAATTCTACTGAATGCTTCGTCAAATGCAGGAATTGGTTGCAGATGAGCCCTAGGTATCTTCTGATTGGGTTTTCCTACCATTTGACAAGTATGACAAGATCTACAGAACTTGCAAATATCACTTTTGATTTCTGGCCAATAAAAGTGAGTCAAGATCTTGTGATAAGTTTTATTATCCCTAAATGACCATCCAGAGGAGTTTCATGGGCCAAACTAAGTATTTCCTACTTGTAAGGTTTCAGAACCACACTCTGATATTTTACTGACCATTCATCACTAGCTGGTACTCAGGAGGTCTCCATTTTCTCATAAGAATTCCATTTTTAATGAAGTAACAGACAGGTACTTCAGTAGATTCAGTTTCACTAATGGCCCTCTGAAAAAAACAACAGGAGATCTCAGGATCTTTTTCTATTTTGATGACAAGTGATTGTCGTTTGTCACCCTGATCAGAAACAAGAGAATGAGTATTCAAAAGAGGATCACTATGATCAATACCTTTTTAACTGATCCAAATAAGAAGTGAAAGTGACCTCATCAAAAGCCTGTCCAACACATGTGTCAGCTAAAGGAATACATTCCTTATCAAAATCATTCTCAAGAGCTGTCTTTGCCGTAGTGCTAATAACTGCACAAGCTGGGTATAAATCAGGGATTTCTTTTTCAATAGGATCAACTTTCTGATCCAAAGAAGGCTTGTCAGTTACAAGTGGATTAATCACAACCTTGTCTCCAGCTAAGTCATTGCCTAGCAACAAATGAATGCCCTCAACGGGTAAATTAGACACTATTCCAACTGTCACAGGTCCTGAAACTAAGTCTGATGACAAATTAACAGAATGGAGAGGAACATTAACAAAGCCGCATTCTACTCCCTGAATGAGAACACTCTCATTAGAACAGGTCTTCTCAGAAGAATGCAAAATACCTGACACTAAAAGACTCTGAGAAGCTCCTGTATCCCTCAAAATTTTAATAGGAATAGGTTTGGCCAAATCACCCAAGAGTGATACAGAACCCTTCGACACGAATGGTTCAAACTTCTCCACAATAAAATCAGACTGGGGTTTTCAAACCCAACAAATGTATTGCTTTCAATACATGACCGTGACCTTGACCTCTCAGAAATAAGAGCATTTGGGATAGGTCTATCTTGATTCTGATGCCTATATTTCAATGTCAAGCAATCAGAAATGACGTGTCCTTTTTTCTTGCAATAGGTACACGTAGGAATAGACAGGGATTTTGAATCAAGTCTATCAGAAGCTTGATTTTTAGAAGTTGTGCCAGATTGAGCGTTAGAAAGAGTCGTATTGGGTTGAAATACTCTTCTACCAGTAGACTGCTGATTAAAAGATTTGCTTACCACTGGAACTTTATTAGTTAAGGAATTATTATCAGCAGCAATAGCAGCATTTTCCAAGGTTTTGACCTCACGATCTTCAAGATACATCCTAATGTCACTATGGACACAGTTCTTGAACTCTTCAAGTAATATGGGTTGTCTGAGACTTTCGTAATCTTTGTTGACCTTACTAGAAGAGAACCACCTATCAAATTGTTGTGCTTTTTCCCATGCAAATTCGACATAAGTCTTGTCAGTGGATTGTCTAGAATTCCTGAATTTTTGCCGATAAGCCTCAGGGACCAACGCATAACCTATCAAAATGCATTCCTTAACCAAATCACAGTCAGAACTTTGTTGTACTGACAGAGATGTATAGATATTTCGGGCCGTACCATAAAGAACACTTTGCAATAACTGAGCCCAATACTCCCTTGGCCATTTCAAATTTTCAGCAACTTTTTCAAAATGAATAAAATATTTGTCTACTTCCTTTTCACTAAAAGGGGGAACTAACTTGATATTTCCTACAATGTCAAACTTTGAATTTGTATGTAAAGTGGAATCGTGCTTGTCCCTTGGCAGCTCCAATTCTTTCATTTTAATATGTGATTGCACCTGTCTCCCTCTCTTCAATTGTAATTGCATTTATTTATCTTCTTTATCTTTCTGTAAATGCATTTGTTCCTTTTGTAACTGTATTTGATCTTTCTATAACTCCATTTGTCTTTCTCTCTCTCTTTCCTGTCTATCTTTCTCCTTTTCAAATTGTAATTGTTTATCCTTCTCTCTTTCTGGTCTATTTTTCTCCTCCTTTTCAAATTGTGATTTCATTTGTTCTTTTTCTTTTTCTTTCTGAAACTCGAGCTTCCTCAACTTTACTTTCATCTTGTATTTCATTTTCAGTTCCATTATCTTAATGTCAGAGTCTGTCACAGACTTACTGACCGATGCCAAAACACTTTTGTCAAAATAATTCTTTCCTACCAAGTATTGAATTAAAATATTTTTAATTTCTTGTTTTGTCAAGGAAGCTTTTGCTTCAGAAAGATCGTACTTTCTGGCAAATTCAAGCAACTCATCCTTTTTCAGACTATCGAACTGCTCTTGAGTTGGATGAGAAAGAAAACTCTCCACTTTTGATAACGACATTGTGAAAGAAAGTCTGTTGTTTTTACTAAGATTTCGAGTAAAATGTGAAATAGAACTTGGGATTGAAACTAGGGGAATATAAATTTCAATTTTTAACTTAATTCATATATCAGCCAAATTCATATATCAGCCAATTTCATATATCCCAGACGAGCCCCCAATTTTCTTTTTGTTACGTTTCAACTCGTTTAAAGTAACACAAAGAAAAGAGCAAAGTCAACAAGCTTTGTAAGTTTTAACAAAAATAATTTATTTCCCTAGAAAACATGGTGAAAAGGTGATAATATGAAATAGGACTTACGGTTTGCGAAGAAAATCCAAACATTTGTCCTAGAATTGTGAAAATCATATAAGTCCTATCAATAAACAGTTCTAATTGAATCTAGTCTGAATCTCAATTCCGTTCCAAGATAGTGGATGATGATGTCAGACGAAGTTTTTACACAAATGTCCAGAATTTTCACTTTGAATCACAATTTGTACTGTTCTGTTCCAGTTTAGAATTAATTTCACCAAATGTCTTTGTCCAAAGCCAGTTGTGTAGTTCTGCAGGGAAAATAATTATTGTTTAACAAGTAGATGAACTACAGCTGTCATCTATAACAATATACATCTCGCTCTACAGATGTACAAATTAACAACTCTCTCCAGCACCAGAAAAAGAAAACCTTCTTCTCAAGGTATTAGAACGACTCTACAAGGTGTTAAAATATGACTCTCACCACTATTTCACAGATATCTGAGTATTTAAACCAAACTGAAACGCCATTTCAAGCAAGCACACATGCAGAACGCGTGGCTATTTTGCAATAAACAATCGCAGTACACGATGTAAACACATATAATTAGAAATGACCTTGGCCACAACTAATCACTTATGCCAGCAGTTTATCCACCCAGCAATCTAAACAAAACAACTTATGAAAGCCCAGAGTCATATTTACGTTCTAAATAAACACAACGTTTATTTCAAAATATCAGACCCTGTGAACATAATCATCATAAAAATAATTATATTTAATGATACAAAAATGAAATAGAAAGAATTCAAATTTTAACACACAAGTAATTAAACTACATGGTCGTAACACTTTCCGCCATAAAGAAAAAAGAAAGATTTATGTAATAAAGCTTTCTTTTTTACCAGATGTAAACTATACACGAGGTAAAAAAAAAATCACATAAGAAGACTCTTATGAATTATACAAAGGTGTATATGAAAATATTTCTATACACGGGAAAGTGCATCTGCAATTAGTTTGTCTTTTCCTTTAATGTGCCTGATGTCAAGGTTGTATTCTTGCAAAAATAAACTCCACCTTAATAGTCTTTGATTTTTATTTTTCATCCTGCTGATGAAAGTAAGGGGGTTGTGATCACTAAACACAACAACCGGAGAAGGAGCTGAGCTGATGTAAACTTCAAAATGCTGTAATGCCAGCATTAAACCCAAGCATTCCTTCTCGATTGTTGAGTAGTTTATTTGGTGTTTATTTAATTTCTTAGAGAAATAACACACTGGATGTTCTACACCATTTTTGTCATCTTGAATCAAAACTGCTCCAACCCCAACATCACTTGCATCCACAGATAGTTTGAATGGTTGACTGAAATCTGTAGCTATTACAATTGGTGCACTTTTAAGTATGGCCTTTTACCTATCAAAAGACTCTTGACATTTTTCAGTCCAAAGAAACTTGTTTTAATTTCTCAACAAATTTGTCAGAGGTTCAACAATATCAGAAAAATTAGAACAAAATTAGCGATAGTACCCAGCCATACCTAAAAATAGTATCAGCCGCTTTTAACTCACAGGCACAGGAAATTCAGAAATAGCCTTAACCTTAGCATCTATGGGTTTAACTTGACCATGTCCCACAATATGTCATAGAAAAGTAACACACGCATGGCAGAACTCACTTTTAGATAAATTAATAGTCAAATTTGCATCCGTGAGTCTCTCAAAGAATTTCTGAATCGTGTCTAGATGTTCTTTCTAGATGTTGTTGTAGATGATGACATTATCAATATAAGCATCACAATTGTCTAGACCAGAGGTAATCATATTCATAAGGCATTGAAAAGTACTTGGAGAACCCTTCATCCCAAATGGCATTACTTTATACTGGTAGACTCCGAGTCACAAATGCCGAAATTTCTTTTGCCCTTTCCGTTAGTGGAATCTGCCAAAATCCTTTCAGAAGGTCGAATTTGGTGACGTATTTGGCATTTCCAATTTTGTCGATACTGTCATCGATTCTTGGCAGTGGAAATGAATCAGTTTTTGTCACACTGTTCACCTTCCTATAATCAGTACACATTCGGAAAGTTTATCTGGTTTCGGAACAAGAATACATGGTGAACTCCAATCACTCTTACTGGGCTCTATAGAATCATTTTCCAGTAAATACTGAATCTCCTTTTTCAAGTATTCCTGTTTGAGAGGGTTCATCCTGTATGGGTGTTGTTTCATGGGTTTTGAATCTACAATTTCAACGCTGTGAAACATTTTGTTTGTCCTTTTAGGTACGTCTGGAAACAAGTGCTCATATTCAGACAATAATTGTTTAAGTTGACTTTTTTCTTGTTGTTGTAAATGAGAAAGTTTCTGGTCTAGATTATCCATAATTTCAGAATTCCGAAGATTTGTTGTTCTAAGATTAGTAGAATCCGACTGAATTCCTTCACTCAAATCTTCAGTTGGTGGGACAGGTACAACTAAATTAATTGCATAATTTACTTGGCTATCTCTTTCTATATAGTAGTACTCCATTAATTTATCAGACCAGAGTACAAATATAATAATTTAACTCATTCATTTTCTTCTTTACTTTGTAAGGACCATAAATCTTCTTTGAAGAAAATTCTGCAGAATGAGCAAGAGAGAATGGACTCTATTACAGGACTTAAAATTGCACGCTAATAAAGTTTGATGAAACCATAGTTTCACTTTTGACTTGAACTGCTGAATGCCAAATTCAAGCATAACAAGCTGGAACATCCCAGACTTAAAATCTGACCTTTGATCCGATTGGACAAATGTGAGAAGGCCAAATTGAGTAATATTCCTCAAAGAAATTGCCTCTGGGAAATTTGTTGATGCACACTTGATGGTCAACAAATTTTGGTTGCCTGACTTGGTCTTTAGTAAGGGAAGAACACAATCTACCATAATTCTACTGAATGCTTCGTCAAATGCAGGAATTGGTTGCAGATGAGCCCTAGGTATCTTCTGATTGGGTTTTCCTACCATTTGACAAGTATGACAAGATCTACAGAACTTGCAAATATCACTTTTGATTTCTGGCCAATAAAAGTGAGTCAAGATCTTGTGATAAGTTTTATTATCCCTAAATGACCATCCAGAGGAGTTTCATGGGCCAAACTAAGTATTTCCTACTTGTAAGGTTTCAGAACCACACTCTGATATTTTACTGACCATTCATCACTAGCTGGTACTCAGGAGGTCTCCATTTTCTCATAAGAATTCCATTTTTAATGAAGTAACAGACAGGTACTTCAGTAGATTCAGTTTCACTAATGGCCCTCTGAAAAAAACAACAGGAGATCTCAGGATCTTTTTCTATTTTGATGACAAGTGATTGTCGTTTGTCACCCTGATCAGAAACAAGAGAATGAGTATTCAAAAGAGGATCACTATGATCAATACCTTTTTAACTGATCCAAATAAGAAGTGAAAGTGACCTCATCAAAAGCCTGTCCAACACATGTGTCAGCTAAAGGAATACATTCCTTATCAAAATCATTCTCAAGAGCTGTCTTTGCCGTAGTGCTAATAACTGCACAAGCTGGGTATAAATCAGGGATTTCTTTTTCAATAGGATCAACTTTCTGATCCAAAGAAGGCTTGTCAGTTACAAGTGGATTAATCACAACCTTGTCTCCAGCTAAGTCATTGCCTAGCAACAAATGAATGCCCTCAACGGGTAAATTAGACACTATTCCAACTGTCACAGGTCCTGAAACTAAGTCTGATGACAAATTAACAGAATGGAGAGGAACATTAACAAAGCCGCATTCTACTCCCTGAATGAGAACACTCTCATTAGAACAGGTCTTCTCAGAAGAATGCAAAATACCCGACACTAAAAGACTCTGAGAAGCTCCTGTATCCCTCAAAATTTTAATAGGAATAGGTTTGGCCAAATCACCCAAGAGTGATACAGAACCCTTCGACACGAATGGTTCAAACTTCTCCACAATAAAATCAGACTGGGGTTTTCAAACCCAACAAATGTATTGCTTTCAATACATGACCGTGACCTTGACCTCTCAGAAATAAGAGCATTTGGGATAGGTCTATCTTGATTCTGATGCCTATATTTCAATGTCAAGCAATCAGAAATGACGTGTCCTTTTTTCTTGCAATAGGTACACGTAGGAATAGACAGGGATTTTGAATCAAGTCTATCAGAAGCTTGATTTTTAGAAGTTGTGCCAGATTGAGCGTTAGAAAGAGTCGTATTGGGTTGAAATACTCTTCTACCAGTAGACTGCTGATTAAAAGATTTGCTTACCACTGGAACTTTATTAGTTAAGGAATTATTATCAGCAGCAATAGCAGCATTTTCCAAGGTTTTGACCTCACGATCTTCAAGATACATCCTAATGTCACTATGGACACAGTTCTTGAACTCTTCAAGTAATATGGGTTGTCTGAGACTTTCGTAATCTTTGTTGACCTTACTAGAAGAGAACCACCTATCAAATTGTTGTGCTTTTTCCCATGCAAATTCGACATAAGTCTTGTCAGTGGATTGTCTAGAATTCCTGAATTTTTGCCGATAAGCCTCAGGGACCAACGCATAACCTATCAAAATGCATTCCTTAACCAAATCACAGTCAGAACTTTGTTGTACTGACAGAGATGTATAGATATTTCGGGCCGTACCATAAAGAACACTTTGCAATAACTGAGCCCAATACTCCCTTGGCCATTTCAAATTTTCAGCAACTTTTTCAAAATGAATAAAATATTTGTCTACTTCCTTTTCACTAAAAGGGGGAACTAACTTGATATTTCCTACAATGTCAAACTTTGAATTTGTATGTAAAGTGGAATCGTGCTTGTCCCTTGGCAGCTCCAATTCTTTCATTTTAATTTGTGATTGCACCTGTCTCCCTCTCTTCAATTGTAATTGCATTTATTTATCTTCTTTATCTTTCTGTAAATGCATTTGTTCCTTTTGTAACTGTATTTGATCTTTCTATAACTCCATTTGTCTTTCTCTCTCTCTTTCCTGTCTATCTTTCTCCTTTTCAAATTGTAATTGTTTATCCTTCTCTCTTTCTGGTCTATTTTTCTCCTCCTTTTCAAATTGTGATTTCATTTGTTCTTTTTCTTTTTCTTTCTGAAACTCGAGCTTCCTCAACTTTACTTTCATCTTGTATTTCATTTTCAGTTCCATTATCTTAATGTCAGAGTCTGTCACAGACTTACTGACCGATGCCAAAACACTTTTGTCAAAATAATTCTTTCCTACCAAGTATTGAATTAAAATATTTTTAATTTCTTGTTTTGTCAAGGAAGCTTTTGCTTCAGAAAGATCGTACTTTCTGGCAAATTCAAGCAACTCATCCTTTTTCAGACTATCGAACTGCTCTTGAGTTGGATGAGAAAGAAAACTCTCCACTTTTGATAACGACATTGTGAAAGAAAGTCTGTTGTTTTTACTAAGATTTCGAGTAAAATGTGAAATAGAACTTGGGATTGAAACTAGGGGAATATAAATTTCAATTTTTAACTTAATTCATATATCAGCCAAATTCATATATCAGCCAATTTCATATATCCCAGACGAGCCCCCAATTTTCTTTTTGTTACGTTTCAACTCGTTTAAAGTAACACAAAGAAAAGAGCAAAGACAACAAGCTTTGTAAGTTTTAACAAAAATAATTTATTTCCCTAGAAAACATGGTGAAAAGGTGATAATATGAAATAGGACTTACGGTTTGCGAAGAAAATCCAAACATTTGTCCTAGAATTGTGAAAATCATATAAGTCCTATCAATAAACAGTTCTAATTGAATCTAGTCTGAATCTCAATTCCATTCCAAGATAGTGGATGATGATGTCAGACGAAGTTTTTACACAAATGTCCAGAATTTTCACTTTGAATCACAATTTGTACTGTTCTGTTCCAGTTTAGAATTAATTTCACCAAATGTCTTTGTCCAAAGCCAGTTATGTAGTTCTGCAGGGAAAATAATTATTGTTTAACAAGTAGATCAACTACAGCTGTCATCTTTAACAATATACATCTCGCTCTACAGATGTACAAATTAACAACTCTCTCCAGCACCAGAAAAAGAATACCTTCTTCTCAAGGTATTAGAACGACTCTACAAGGTGTTAAAATATGACTCTCACCACTATTTCATAGATATCTGAACATTTAAACCAAACTGAAATGTCATTTCAAGCAAGCGTGCATGCAGAACGTGTGGCTATTTTGCAATAAACAATCGCAGTACACGATGTAAACACGTATAATTAGAAATGACCTCGGCCACAACTAATCATGTATGCCGGCAGTTTATCCACCCGGCAATCTAAACCAAAAACTTATGAAAGCCAAGAGTCATATTTACGTTCTAAATAAACACGACATTTCTTTCAAAATATCATACCCTGTGAACAAAATCATCGTCATAATAATTATATTTAAAAGTGAAATAGAAAGAATTCAAATTTTAACACACAAGTAATTAAACTACATGGTCGTAACATTGGAAACACCTGTTCACACATTAATAATATCTGCATACACCAGCTGCTCCCACTCGCAAAGATTAAAAGTCAGGCAGCTTATGTGAGAACCCCACGATGAATAGGAGTATCAAAAGAATCCATATGACTTTTCTTGTGATCCATGAACCAAACCCTGGCTGCCTTTACGGACAAATTTTAAAAACTGGAACACCCCTGGTCCTAATATTTATTATATATTATAAGAATTATGGCTAATATGCATTTCACTGTCATGTAATCAGTATGAAATAATGGTGCATGATACTTGCTAACATTATCAACACTTTTTTTCCATACTGCAAGTAAAAAATTTCTGCAAACTCTTCTCATTCCCCACAGTTGAAAAAGATCACAGCAAATAAAATCTAAATTGAGTGTGATGCAGATATCAAAGCATACAGCTCACACTAGGTGGCATTATGTCACATTCCAATGAACCATTCTACTTAATAAATGTTAACCAACACTCTTAAAATACAATAGAAATGTTCAAACAGATAATTTGAATTATGTTTGCACAGTTGATCTTATTAAGTACATGGTCCATGTCCCACATATGCAAATGTCCATCCTTGTTATAGGATCTGTTTGGTACCTATAGTTGAACTGTGAGGCACATACTCGGCTGTGTTCACTTGTAATATCTAAAACTGTTATTTCCATCTTGAATACTCTTACTTATGGTAATATCTTTTAATTTAATACATTGTCACCTAACTCCTCTGTATACTGGTACATATATGTACTAATTCTTGCATCAATGATCAATCCCCACAATGACTTAAACTTTATGATAGTTGTGTACTTTATTTATTATTTAACCTATAAATTCCTGAACATAATCTGATAAACATACTTCTAGAAAATCCATTTTTGGGTTGAACCATGACTGTAATACATGCCCATTGTTTCACATTTCTAAGTGTCACTATGTCAAGTTTATTATTTTTCCCTTGCTTGCACCCTTTATGTCATTCTGAAATCTCCATATCTAACACATTTTGACTTCATTTACCTACATCTTACTGATCTATAAGATTAAGTGAAACATGTTATATTATCTCTGGTCTAGCCTGGTATCTGGAACAAGATGGAGGAGTTGGATTAGTTTGGAAGCTATCCATCTGTCATGTGGTGATACCAAAGTTTCATTAAGACATATCCAATGTACCTGCCATAAGTGACCAGGATCAGATCATATTACTACAATGACAAAAGCACCTCCAAGACATGACTTAGGTCTTCTGAGAGAGATCAGTGCCATTGTCCTGTAGAGCAGAGCCTCCCTAGAGTTGTTGTTTCCTATTAAATTAAGCAAATGTTTTACTCTAAAACATGGTACCAGTCCCATCAACTTGAGAAATTTGCGTGCACTATTATTTATACTAATAACTGGCAGAATACCAGACAATAAATGTCAAACATAGCACTTCTCAATCTTTCTATAGTGTGTACACCTATATGCATTTGAACAGGCATATAGCAATTTGCAGCAAAAATCACTGTGAGCTATCTTGCTTCACAACTCCTGCGAAACATGTTATCAGTTGTACAGACCCAAACTAACATTTATTTAAATACCATTCATTATACAACTCTGCTGTCTAAAATTTCTCAGTTTATAATTTGTACGAAAACATAATTTTTGATTAAACTTTAGTGCTCTAAATTTAAATATTTATATTTCTAATACAATTTAATATTAACTTTTTTGCAATTGACTTATATTTTCATGCTGAACTTATCTTGTATTCAATTCATTTTTTACAAAATTGAAGAATTCCTATTAAGATAGATCACATTTAGTTCTGGTGTCTCAAGGGCACTTTTCCCAAAACTTGGACCCTGTGCAACACCAGCACTACACACTTACTGACAATTGTGATCCACCATGTTTGCTATGAAATTTAACAAGACTTCGTGTGTAAATCTGAAATAGGTGTGGCATGCAAATATAAATTTTGACTAAAATTGTCAATATATAATTTGGCCTGATAGGACTTGGGTCATAATTATCACTTCTGGTTCAGTACCTACAAATGTAGTCCCAGTCTATTTTTTGAGCATTTGCTATTCTCTCATGTTGGTGATGAGAAAAAGAATATTGAAAAGTAAATTATGAGAAGACATGTCTACATCTTTATTCTTTAGATTTTAAGTCCTTTCCATTTCCATAATTACTTTGTATAGGTTTCCACATTAATCAAGATATCTTTTGAAATATTAAATAATTCAGAACACATTATTGTATTGGTGTGTATCTTTCCACACAAAATGATTTCAATCCAATTTTGTTTTTGACAATTGTTCTTCCAGGTGTGGTCATAGCTTTGCGATATCTTATACAAGAGGGAGTCTAAGTTTTTGTAAATGAAATGTGACAAGAGGTGAGAGTGTTTGAAAAAACCACCAAACTTGTGTGGCATTGTGTATGGATGGTCCTGAATACCTTTTCTAATAGAATGAGTTAGAATAGATGAAATACATGGGTATTATCGGAAGGCTTGACCCCATCCACTCATCCACCAGTAGTCAACTTACTATACTGATGTGGATCTGCACCCATCCATCCCCAACCAATCCTGTCAAAACCAGATAAAGCCCTAATTAAGTCTTGTAAAGAATTGCACCAGTTACAAAAGCATAAATTCATTGTGTACTGCAATAAATCAGCCAATCTGAAATAACCATGCTGTGGGAACATGACCTCATGACTGAAACACACAACTATGTGCTTTAAATCACCTTAATTCACATAATGATAAACATTATGATCAGTAGTGGCCAACTTGCCTGAATATACGGATGTAATCTTTGATTGTTTGTGCAGGTAATATTATTTGACAATCTTGCATTGTTGTAAAGCTAATGTCAATACAATCATGAGCAAGGTATTCTGGGTCAAAAACAACAGGATTTGGAATTAAGATTAAAACTGCATGTAGTACAATGTTTTGTCCAATCAAATTGTTAAGTCAGTCCTTTCACACACCATGCCTCGAACATATAAAACTGTACTTGTTTATTTTGAGAAGAATTTATGTGTGTCAAATTTTGGCCATGTGTTGTAAAGGAAGCTTGTATTTTATTGAACATGTATGGGTTAAATTGTCTGACACCTTCATGCATATCTTTCTCTACAAAAATCTAGATCTAAAAGTGGAATTGTTCACCTGCATTAGTAGTTGTTGTTCCAAGTCTAATCTGTAATTTTAGCCACCAGTCCATATCTCACCATACCAGCACTGACAGCTGGTCTAACATCAGTAGTTTGAACAAAATTACAAAATATACATGCGGCTATTTCTAACATCACTGATCCTCTAATTAGCTGACTACTTCCATCACCACCACCACCACCACCAAAATCACTTTGCATGAACTGGCTGATGCAGTATCACAATTCCTAGTGAATACCATCTCTATTAAAACAATATAACCTTTCATTTGGAGTGGCATAAATCCCATTTCTTTACTGTTTGTCATCAGGGCTGTTCCAGTAGAACATATCTGGGAACTAGGGAAGGAGTTTTCTTATCATTTTAATATGAACTCTGTGAAATCAAAGTACCCTGGCATATATTTTTAAAAACTGCCTTCTCTAGGTACCATGTATGTTTAAATGGAACAGTTCTCAGTTCATCACATCATCAAATTCATGGAATTCACAAGAAATGACGACACTTATAGTCAGAGAGATGCTTGAATTCAATGCTGTATATTCTGTGACAGAGCCCTCTCTGCCTGTAAACTCAGTATATTTAAATACAGCCCATATTTTGTGTGAATTATTCCACTGAAGATATAGTGAGATTATAGCAGTAGACAGCAGCATATGTCAATGATGTAATGAACAAGAGACATCTCTTAACATACCAGTGTCCTTCACTTGTGGAATAAGAGTAACAATCTCTATCAAGAAAAACACTGTATCATTATTCCCTCTGGGATTTTGTTCATGCAGTATCCTTAGGCCATTAATAAAATATGAAAGAGCAGCTTCCACTCCTCTGCAAATTTTACTGGCCATCCCTGCTCGCCAATAACCCTACAAGGATAAAAAAAATAGAAACTATGTTTGTAACAGTGTGTGTCATGTGACTGTCTTGTTAATTTGCATTAAAACATCCTGTTTACCATTCCATAACACATAACATTTACCAATACCACAAAGTAACAACAGAGTAAAACAAAGTCTTTGATGTCATGTGATAAATATAATATCAACTCATGTGCATTTGATACGAAATAGATTAAACACTTCATAAATTAATATCAAATTAACTTCAGTAAAATCATCAATTTCCATGTATCTGAGACAAAAGTTCTCAAATATGAAACTTTGCATAGAACTTCTGAATATGATCATTAGTAATTTCCCATACTCAGAGCATAAATATCTTCAGAGTTCGAAACTTTTGGCAACATCACACTGCCTTCATCAGCGACTAATGTTGATCATGTGACCTCTACAGGAATACTAATATTTAGTAATAGAATATGATACCTTATATCAACTATTTTAAGGAATCTTTTTAATACAATATGCTAAGGTATATCTACTAATCTGTAATTTATAAAGACAACATTTCATTGTAAATACAATACTACAAAAGTGTCTTAATTACAACATGCTACTATATATATATATATATATATATATATATATATATATATATATATATATATTAAACAACTGTTTTAATACAAAATGGCACTGTATTAAAAAATCCAAGTTTCTGAATATAATATGACACTGCAAGGCTATTCAGTTTATTTTCACCCACTTGTTCAAAGCAAGTGATTTCAGAAAATACACCTGTCTCCCCTACATTTTGACTTGTTCCAAAATTGTAATCTATGACCTAAATTTGATAAGATATATGCATTGTAATCCATTAAAAAAACAAAAATAATGAAAAACATGTATTTGTTTAAAAGGCTAAACTTTATAATGTCAGGGTATCTTATATCCACTATTTCTTGCTCTGATAAAGCCCTAGTAACATGAACTGAGTTATAATGAAAGCCCTTGTAACAATGTTATAACTAAAGCCCTAGTAACAGATACTGTTATAATGAAAGGCCTTGTAACAGGATCTGTATTAAGTGAAAGGCCATATATAACAGGAATTGTTATAATGAAAGGTCTTGTAATGGTAAGTGTTATAATTAACTGCATTATGACATGTCAATTTTAAAATGAAAGACATTATAACAGAAACTTTATTATTATGCGGGGCCTTACGACAGGAACTGTTAATAAACGGCCTTATAAGGCCTTATAACAAAGTCCCTTATAGTGAGGGAATGCTGTAAACTCTTAAATTTTAACAAAATTATAAACATATACACTTTCACTAATTTACAAAAATTAGTTTATTATCCAGATTTTAGAGCATACTGATTGGGGGAAGGGACATATACTTACTGTTTGTATAGGTCCCCATGGACAATAATGACTCCCTTTCCAAATTAAAGAAAAAATTCAAAATCATGCGAAGTCTCCAATTTAGCAACTTATATCTGAAAGCTCAGTTCCTAAACTGATACAATACTTTTAAACCAAAAATGGTAGTCCTAAGGCCCCATTCTTAAACATCCTGGAGAAATCCCATTAATGGGAATACAAAACTCACCTTATGCCACTGAGGAGCCATTGCAATGCAGCTTTCTGCACTGTCTAAAGCCTCCTGGTATTGTCCCAACTTGTAGAAGCACAGGGAGCGATTGGAATGTGTTTTCCATATGTCTTCCACATGCTGATTGCAAAAATGAGACAAACAATTGAGAACCAAGCCGTATTCCTTTAAAGCATCAATGTATTTTCCTTCAGTAACATAATGGTCAGCAATTCCTTGATGGTACCTTATGAAATGAGCCAGCTCTTGTGCTGTAAAACAAATAAGCACTCAATTTAAGTGTCATACCATAATTATTTTAAAATTTCATACACAATCATGCATGCAGCCTTTAATTAATTTTTATTTATTTGATTATTAACCTTTAAATTTGGATACAGACATTTTTTTACTATAAAACTGTGCATATTGTATCTAAAAAAATTATTTTTTCCATATGGTACTTTTGCCAAATTAAAAAAATTAATAACAAGTATAGAAAATATTACAAACATTGGAGCACATAATTACCCGAGTAAATAGAGGTACCATAGCATTCTGACTGGTAACTGTAATTGCAGTGTAAATAATAACAGTAGTTGCAACTGAACTTTATTACAAGATTACCTTGTTATTTAAGTAAATGAACTACATGAGAACAGAAGCAACATAACCTTGTGATTTGTACCCCGAGCTTGAGATAACCAAACTTTAATAATTACAAAACTTGTGTTATTTAGGTTTGCTAACATAAATCCTACTATGTATGTTATTTATGACAGCCTGTTATGACATCATTCAAAAACTTAGGTCTATTATTTGAGGCATCAGAGTGGACATTTCTATACTTTCACTTATACATGTTATTCTTCTTCCTGACCATAAAATAGATGCTTCTGTTTTATAATTCTGTGTTAAAAATAGCCATACATTTGTTCTTATTTCAAAGGAAATGTGAAATTTCATTAGTTATTTTGATTTTGTGCTCACAAGACTAAGCAAGGCTCACTGAGGTTCACTAAGGATCATCAAAGATAGAAATTATTGACCTTATTACCTATCCCAATTGCATTGTTTATATTTATCGAATATACACCAAACTTATCTCAATAGCATAGTGCACATTGATCAAATGTATACTGAGCTTATCCCAATACACAGTTTACATTAATAAAATGCACACTGATATACTGAGCTTATCCCAATACACAGTTTACATTAATAAAATGCACACTGAATTTTTCTCTACAGCATAGTTTACACTGGTCACTGGTCACAAATAAATGGATTTCATTTTAATAGCATAGTTCATGTTGAACAAATGTACACTAAACTTGTCCCAACAATAGCATAATTTACATTAATCAAATGTGCCGTCTTTAAGTGAGGACTGACAAATTTAGAGCATATGTGTAAAAATTAAAGTACTCGCGCAATTTAAATGAAATTAAACATTTTTATACATTTTTGTCAATCATTTGGGTAAAGGGCTGACATATGTTGGTTAATACAGTTACATAATTGTACCAAAAGTTCCCACAACTTACCAAACTGTATGATGTGAGTTTCATTTCTATGCAGAGAAGGCAAGAGTACACAAAGGAATGAAAGAATCAACCTTGCCTGGGAAACCACTGCTTTCGCTAATTTAAGAAAAGTTGGTTGTTCATGAAACTGATAGCTAGACAGGCGCGACATATATTTCCTTCCACCAGAAAACTTCAAATCAAAGAAGCAACCAGAGCACACTGAATGGCATATTATATATGTACACAATGTTTTATAGTCTTCTATGTAGAAAATTGATTTTATGTGTGCATCCAGCAACTTTTTCTTCTCAGAGACCTTGCATTTTGACCTTTAAACACCAAATTAATAAGTGTATGCCATCCATAAAGGTTGGTCTAGAACATTAACAAGTGTTATTGTGCAGAAACCATTTTCCTTTTTTCAAAGTAACCACGCTGAAACTACTGTTATTCTTCCAGCCACATTGACCTTGACCTCTGATCTTTGGAGCCATTTAAGGATAGTGTTCTTCCTTACACCAAGTGCAAGTCATCTACAAAGTTTGGTGACTGAAACTGATGGAAAACTTAAAGTATTGTAAAGAAATCCTTGCTCTGACATAATGTCCTTGACATTTTGATCCTGTAGATTGTGAAGAACTCAAATTAATATGCAGAAATGCTGTTTTATTCCTTCAGTAATAATGACCTCGACTTTTAACCTCAAAATCAATAGGTTTCTCCCTTAGAACTAGTGAAAGTCATCCACAAAGTTTGGGCACTGTAGATGATGGAAAACATGAGTTAACTGTTCAAACACCACTTTTATCATGTACAAAATCCTTGACCTTTGACCTCGAAATGAAAAAAGATTCTTTGTTACCACAAGTGCAATTTATCCACAAAGTTAGGCAACTGTAGGCTTAGGAGAACTGCAGTTAATAGGCAAAATCCATTTTCTTCTTTCAGTGATAGTGACCTTAATCTTTGACCTTCTGGTCTCAAACTCATTATGGTTCTTTTATATAACAAATACATGCAATCCTACAAGGTTGGTAACTGAATAGTAGTTGCTGTGAAGAAACAAATGTTCCGCTGTGAAGAAACAAATGTTCCCCTGTTAGTCACAGTGACCCTGAACATTAAGCTTTGAACCCTAATTTAATTGTGATTTGCTTACATTAAGTGCAAGCTATCCACAATGTTTGTTAATTGTAGATTGTGGAGAACCTGATTTATAGTGCAGAAGCCATTTTTATGATTCAGTCAGCCACCTTGACCATCCACCTTATGCCTCAAAATCAAATGGGTGCAAAGTGCAAGATATCCGTGAAATATAGTAATTGCAGATGGCATCGAATAATCTTATGGTGAAAGAACCATATTTCTTCTCTTCAGTCACAGTGGCCTTAACCTCTAACCATTTATCCTCAAATTAAATAGAGCTCTTTCTTACCAAGTGCAAGCAATCCACATATTGATGGATCTGCAGATGGTAGAGAATTAAAGTTAGTGTGCAGAAAGTGATTTTTTCTTTTAGTCAGTGTCCTTGAAATTTGATATTTTGGCCTTGAAATTAAAAAGGTTCTTTGTGATGACTTGACTAAGTCTTGTATCTGCAAATGGTGGACAGTTCAAGTTCTCATGCATAAATGAATTTGGTAACCAAGTGGACAGATGTACATATAGATAGACAGCAGAATATAATTAAATTGTTCCCATGGCATCTTTCTCAGAAAGCTACTATCTTGATGGAACTGTGAATTTAATATCATTTTCCAACACATCATAGGCTATACATAGACCCCTGTATAAGTGGTGGGGGAAAAACCTGGGAGGACCTCAGTAAGAACCACCAACCCATGGGAATCTACTGGCAAGCTTTCTTAGATACACACATTGGCCAAGCCTGAGACTCAAACCCACATGGACAGAGGTGAAATGACAGTGATCAGTAAAGAAAGGTGCTTTCGACCACTCGGCCACCTGGGGCCCAGTTAACTATCTTGAAATTAAACAAATGTGGACAAATGACAAAAGAAGCAGTAAAATTCAACTTCTACCAACTGTTAGGGAAAGCCCTGGGTATTTATATAAATTGGTCCTAATCGTCATAATAGCAACTTCTGAATTTGTTAAGTCTCTACCTATATCCTCTCATGCACTTAACCCTTTACCTCATGCAAGCGTCTTTTGGACGCCTCAACTCCATTCTCATGGATGCGCCTTTGGACGTCTCTACCCGATTCGCATTTAAGCGCTTTTTGACGCCTCTACAATATTCTCGTAAAAGTGCCTTTCGGTGTCTGCTGTAAACAGCAGCCATTTTGAGGGGGGTTTTCGTAGTGCCACTTTCGGGGAAAACCCCCTAATCGATACTGCATTCAGTGGTGTGAATGACCATTATGTCATATCACGTGGTCGCTGTTTACGCTCTGGTCGAAATCTGCTATTTAAAGTAACTGGGTCGTATTCTCCATGCTCCAAAATGGAGGTCGTGGATTTCGTTCAGTACTTACTTGAGTTTTCCTGATTAGATTCACAACTATGAAAGTTTCAAAAACTTAGGTAAAGGCTCTGATATTGATGTAGGCAGCAATTAGTTTTTATAAATTATCAAATTCAGATGACTTAGTGATGTAGACGCAAAGAACTTGTAAATTTCGAGTATGAGAAACAGTAGGCCAATAAATCAGCCCTTCACCCGTGATGATATCGATTTTTGGGTGAGGGGCTGATATCACCAATTCAATTAAAGTTGCAATTATCTGCATCCAAATTTGGCTGCACACATCAGTGTACATTTTATACACTTACTGGTATTTCTTGTGGCTGTGCAGCTAAAGTCAGCTTTCGAGTTCTTTTGGTGACATGTACATTATATTTCCGGAGCATATCATATGTTGAGTGACTTGTAAATCCACCTGGAATAGCACAACTATCTGTCCTGTGGCCATTTTGATTTTCGCGCTTGATATGGCAATTACCAATTACCGGTATGTGTCTAAAGCGTACGCAGGTTTATTCCATAAAGATTTGTGAGCAGCAAAATTGCACATTTTAATGAACAGGTCACATCAGACCCACATATCATCCATCAGTATCAATACAGATTTGGGGGGTTGATTTATTGGACAGGAGAAATGGCAGCTACGGTTGGTCACGGGGCTTCACTGACTTTCGGTGAACAAGTTCTCTCAAGATTTTAAAGCACATAAAAAATTCTTCCGTGAAAAATAAATATACAGCTATAACGATTGGATTTTACTTTTAAATCTTTCCATACATAACATATGTGTACCAAAAATGTAAAATGGTTATAATTGCTATTAAACGTAACATACACTACACTGCTTAACAGTTAACAGGCAGGCCTATGTCATTGTATGTGTATGGAGTCTAATGGGTAACAGGTGTTCTATTTATAGTGCACTGCACTAGGTAACTTTGCTACATGTATATCAAAGGGCTAAAATGCCATACACTCTATAAGGTAAAGAGTTAATAGGTACTGATCCTCAAATATCTCCAGTCACATGGAACATTTACCTAATTCTTTTGTCTTTTGTTGACAATAGTATCATTTTCATCACAGGCTGGTTGCCAACAAATGAAAACAGATTTTTCCAGTTCATTTTTATGACTTGAAAATACTTTTCTACACTCTAATAAAAAGTCTACTGATACTTTAGTGCCCTGTCGTAGGACAAAACTCAGAGGTAATTTAATAACAATTATTATTAGTACAGAATATCATTGATCTGGCAAAACTATCCAGTCAATCTCTGAGATGAATGTTGAAAACTTTGTTCAGTGATTCCGCCTTGATTCACGACTTGGAAACTGATCATACCCCACCCTTAAATTATACACACTAACTTCGTATTATATAGAGTCAAACCTTGCAAACCACTGAAATCTCCAAACATGCAAGATGCAGTGGCTCAGTGGTGAAGGCATTGGGCTGGTGACCAAAAGGTTGTGGGTTCCATCCCCATCATCTGATCCACCTGGATCTTATTTATCAAGAATTGTTGTCTGTTGGGATCAAGCTGGAAATGGTGTCACACTTCAGTTTTCCATTAATTCTTCATGATCGGGAGAAAATATTGCACCATGGAAGAAAAACAGAGATTATCTGGACACTTTATGTGATCATCGAGAAAACCTCAGGAGTGCAAAGAACATGCACAGAACAGGAGATCACAGAGAAATGTAGTTTCAATGATTTATCCATGATCTGGAAAAATCATGGAGCATTTGGACGTGCAATTTTATGTGTTCATGTTGGAAATGCAATGAACAAGGAAAGTTCTCTATGATAAGAATATTACACAGGACATGCAGATCATGCTGAGAAACTATGTGCACACAGAGATCATATGGATTGTCTGTAAACTACATGCAGAGAGTGAACATCATCGAAAGCACTTGAAACCAATCTATTTTGTAAAATTAACATTATTTTTTACAATGTTAGCCTCAAGATAATTGAGTCATTTCTCCATGCTTGAAAAACATTTAGACAATGTCAAATATCTCAAAGTACCACAGATTTCTGACAAAAATAAGTCAGTAAAGAAAATGTAATTTACAATACTTTTTTCATGTGTATAAATTAAAACTTCGTGTGTATATATATATAGAAACATTTAAAAAAATATAATAAAACAATTAAACAAACTATGAATCCACCTCACTGAGTCACTGAAAGACAACAACTTGGTCCTTACTTGTTTTTGTAAACCGGAAATTCCCAGGATCCGAATTTGCCCACAGATGGAACAGGCTATTAATAATTTCAAACTGTCTTCATCAGTGGTATTCAACCAATCAAACACCTCTATCTGATTCATTCAAGTTGGTGATTGACTGTTTTTATCCTTTGAGAACTTGTCTTTGATAGTGATGAAAATCCTTCTAGCCTGCTATTTTTATTTTAAAACAAAATATTTATAACCAATAACATGTTTATTGAAATGTATTCCCAATTTTTGATAAGATTCATTCTGAGAAATTCTATGATGATGAAATTAGACTCTTTTAAGGCAAGATGAACGATGAGACCTGGTTAAATCAGATGTGTTCACCTACCCGATAAAGGTGTCAGGTCTATCATAGCCCATGTGTAAAAATTATTAATTGTGAACAATGTGGTTATGATGTGCCTATTGTTACTTTTCAAATTACAAGTACAACATAATCTTTAGAAGGTTAAATCACAGAAACAGTGTCAACGAGAAAGTAAGGTTATGTGAAAGACATTGGGAGTTTCCAAATTTTGACTTATCACGTGGAACTCTCTCAATAATATAAGAACACTTTGATCATACATTCCAGGTAATGTTAACTTGAACCAGCCCTTACCAAACAGAACTACAATAAAATTATAGTTTTATACCAAGGTTTCTTTTTCAGGTCAGTTAAATAGCACTTGACAGGTTAAGCTAGTATATGTGAGCAAATTTGCATATTTATAGCAGATTTCAGCCAAACTGTAGTTTAAAAAGAAGTAAAAGTGGCCAACATATGTACATGATGTAAACAGTCTTATGTCACAGCAAAATACAGAAAACTTAAAAAATACTATTTCCATATAAGGAATGCAGTTTTTACAAAAAACTACAGAAAAATTTATGCCAAAAATCTTCATGTTTGATAACATCATTAAATACTACCCAAAATAAACCGATAATAACAAAAACATTTTTTAAGCTCTCAAGACATCTCATTAATATCATAAGCCCATATAGAGATGAAATGGAAGTCACAAAAAATTAATAAATGTTTATAATATGTAAATTTTGAATTCATGTTAATTTCTTCACTTGAATCTAAACAAATCCTAATTTATTTTATTGATTCAAACCAAAAAAGAAGAAAAAAAGTGATTATTATCTTCATATTCAGTGAACCTTATTCATGTTACATATTTCAAATGCAAAAATTGCACTTTTGGAAATAACTATGGTCTTGAAAAGGGACCCTCTAATATTGTCTTCAATTTCACATAATCAACCAACCTAATTGGAGAGAACAGAACATAAACTAGCTGTCCACTGGACTTCTAAAATCTATGAATAAAGCAAAGGAAACCAAAATGAAAGAATGAATACTAAATTCATATTTGCTTGAAACAGTATTTATCAAAGTTAAACATTTTTTACACAGTTGTACAATATCTTGGTAGTTTCTATCAGAAATTTTACAAGTTTGTTAAAAATAACTTCACAGCAAAGTAACATGATCTACTGATATGCTGTTCAAGTTCTTGTAAACACAATATATTTCATTAAATGTTACACTGTCTTTTATAAATGAAGCATACTTCATTGGAAGGTTCATGATCAGGATCATATCCAAAGTCAGGCTCTTCAACATAAGGGATCTCTCAGTAGTTTTATCCATCAATATAAATGCAAATATTCACATATTTTTCCTTATGATCATAAACACTTTTTACTTCACTTCAGTACATAAATCCATATTGGATAGGTGGGTGGTGTCAGATGGCTCAGCAGATGATAGGCCACACATAATGATGACAGATGATAGGCCACACATAATGATGACAGATGATAGGCCACACATAATGATGACAGATGATAGGCCACACATAATGATGACAGATGATAGGCCACACATAATGATGACAGATGATAGCCCACACATGGCAGCCAGTAGATCTAGTGGAGGATGAACCCAGAAAAAAAATTGGAAAAACCAGGGAAGAACCATCGACCCATGAGAAGCTACAGTCATGCTGTCTCACATATTCACATTTGTTAAAGACAGTACACTTTTAGGTGAAAAACATTTATGTTAGCCATCTGAAGTACAGTGAGCCATCTCTTCTAAACAAATCCTCTCAGAAAAAAACCTGCATCCTGCCCTGTTTCTTGCATAATTCAGGTACTATACCCTGAAAAAGATTACAGAAATATGCACTATGTAATATGGTTCTGTTTGGCGAAACAAGGCATGCATTTAATTTAGTTCAACATCCCCATATCACTTGACAAGTAACTGAAATATATCTGGGTGTTATTAATGGCCATTCTTTAAAAAGGTCCTAAAGGTTAGTTACCATCTATTTTGGAAGAGCTGCAACATCATATGTCAAACGTTTTGTACTTTTAACATTCTTTTAATAAAAAAATGACAGCAATGAAATCACTCACTTGATACTTTAAAACCTCTGAAATACAATCACTGATATTTTTGGTAAAAAATGAAAATAAAAATAAAAAAAATCAGAACGTCAACATGTTTACAACCTCTGAACTTGACCTCAGATTTAAGGTTATGTCATAAAGGCGATTGTAGAATTTGATACGTGAGATGAAAAAGCCGTAAGAAAATCAATAATGTGATTGACAAACTTGCATGTAATTTTGCTAATGTCATCATCCTATTGTCAATAACTGACAACACTGACCTGAAATCTGCCAGGTGCAGCAACAAACAATAATCATCTGAAAAACAATTTTTTTATTGATTCTGTGAAGCAAGATTATAAGGCTTTCTTGTCTGACGAATTAAACTGTGGGAGCAACACTGCATAGCAACAATAAAGTATGCAAATTTTGTGCCAAACTGAAGTCCCTTAAACCAAGCACAATGCAATAAAAAATTTTAATTTACTCACCAACATGATATATCCATGATTTTCATTTGGAACAATTATTTCCAGGGTTGTATCATCAGTTGCTGCACGTGTATTGGTGTGGAATTTCCCAAATTAAGATGCAAATGTGTGACTGTTTAAAAGCTAAAATGGAGCCTGTTCCAAACCAAGGTAGTTCTATGTCTCCAGTAAATGGGGTCCTCTACAAGTATTATAAGCTTCTAAGAGAATGACATGTGTAAAACGAAGTTGTTTGCATCTGCAACATGCACAATGGAGAGATTGTTGACATACCTCTATGTTACTTTCAGTACTGTGGATAAATTTTGTTCAGGTATTGTACATATGGAAATTATATTCGATCTAAGCACACAGATAACCAAAATGGCTGCTCCCATGCACTCATAAAATCAGCCTGAATTAGTCTAAAATACACTATTTTCAGTAGATATTAGAATAGGAAGAATTAATTTTGCAAATATATAAAGCATAAAAACAGTTATCAGCTCTTCTTTTTACAATCTACCTCTGAAGTCATGGAAGTGAAAATTACCGAACAGAGCTAGCAGTTTGTTGATTGGTGCACATCTGAAGGATGGCCAAACAGTACACACCATAGCCAAAAATACACCCTTCACTCAAATACCAAAATAAAGGGAATTAAAAGTTCTTTTAACAACACCTAAGATGTACAAGATCATTTTAAATAGCGGGTATAAACAGTGAGGTAAACCTGGGACATTACTGTTCTTTAAAAATTTAACCCTATGCAAAATACAAAACTGTAGAACACCCCCTTAAAACTGAAAATGTTTGCAATTAATTTTCTTATTTTCATATAATCGGGTATGATGTTCTCATTGATATGCATCAAAATAAGCTAACTACTTAATTTGCTCTTGCTTACACAATGTGACTTGTGGCAGTATTGTGTGTACAGTGACCTTAATTATTGGGACATTAGAAGTCTTAGAACACAGGAGTAAAGACAACTTAACTTTAAAACTGTTGCATTATGTCAAAGAAATATATAGTGAAACTATTTCTTTTTATTCATTTGTACTGAAATTAAGAAATAAATGATGGCAAAGCAAATTCTTTCTTCTATATTCTAGTGTTAGAAAAATAAGCAAACATTTCACCCTCTGACCCCCAAGAACCTGATCTGTTACATACCTTTTCAAACAGTAAAGTTTATAAGTGAAATCTCAGAAATAATTGTGGCAAGTTTCATGTTTCAGCATAACATTGCTTGCTATGTTGAGAAAATGCAATCTGCATTTTTAACATTGCTCACTTTTCAACAAGGCATTGGGGAGGAGGGGCTCGGCTTGCGTGGGTCTTTGCTACTAACAAATACTGCTCTGTGGGGAAAAACACATGCAAAGTTTTTCAAAAGGACTGTTTTGATGCTTGCGATGTAAATGTTTCAGCAATACAACCAAAATTAAATCATACAATGTAGTCTTTATGGGAGTGGTCTATGGATATTATGAACTTCTGAGAGAATGACACATGTAAGGTGATGTCGTTTGCATTTGCAACATGCACACTGTTGGTATACCTCATATTTTAATTTCCTGTACTGTGGATGAAATTTTATTCGATAC
Organism: Megalonaias nervosa; assembly: GCA_016617855.1. Lineage (NCBI taxonomy): Eukaryota > Metazoa > Mollusca > Bivalvia > Unionida > Unionidae > Megalonaias > Megalonaias nervosa. Next base: position 37,421 of record JAECUM010024131.1, read on the forward strand.
TGTACTTACAGAAATTGTACATGATCTAAGCACACAGCTGATCAAAATGACTGTTCTCATGTGCTCAAAAAATCAGCCTGAATTAGTCAAAAATGCACTTCAGTACTTATTAAAACAGGGAAAACTGATGTTGCCAGATTAGACAGTACCTGTTTCTGAAAGTTTAATAAATGAATTACCAAACATATAAAATGTCAAAAAAGTTATCATCTCTTTTGTTTCAAACTTTACCTCTGTAATCCAGGAAGCAAAAATAACCAAGGAGATACCAGTTTTTTTATAGGTGCACATATGAAGTAAGGCCAAACTGTATATTCTATAACCCAAAATACACCCTTCAATTAAACACCAAACTAAAGTGAATTAAAAGTTCTTTTAACAATATGTAAGATATACAAGGTAATTGATAATCCAGTACAAGTTTCAAACTTGTGGCCTCTTGTTTGGCAGCTGGGACACAGAGAGACAAATAATTGCCCATCCTAGGATGGGAGTGATAAAAGAAAGATTCAACATAAAAAAATTTTAAAAATGTTTTAAAAAACTTTAAAAACATTGAGATAAACAAGTTTAAAAGAAAGTTTGAACCTAAATATACAAAATAAGTCACACAAAACATTTGGGATGCCACCATGAGTTTTGTAATTGTGACCTCACGCAAAAAATTGTTGCGAAATTATAAATTCAATTCAGCATGCCTGCAGCTTGCAAATCTAGAATGCCTACAGCTTGCAAATTTAGAATGACTAAAGCTTAAATTTAGAATGCTTACAGCTTGCAAATTTAGAATGACTACAGCGAGCAACTTTACAATGACTACAGCCTGCAAATTTAGAATGACTGCAGCTTGCAAACTTGCAATGGCTACAGCTTGCAAATTTAGAATGACTACATGCAGCTTACAAATTTAGAATGACTGCAGCTGCACATTTACAATGATTACAGCTTGCAAATTTACAATGACTGCAGCTTGCAAATGACTACAGCTTACCAATTTAAAATGACTACATGCAGCTTGCCAATGACTACAGCTTGCAAATTTAGAATGACTGCAGCTTGCAAATGACTACAGCTTGCAAATTTAAAATGACTACATGCAGCTTGCAAATTTACAATGACTACAGCTTGTAAATTTAGAATGCAGCCTGCAAATGACTACAGCTTGCAAATTTACAATGACTACAGCTTGCAAATTTAGAATGACTGCTGCTTGCAAATTTACAATGACTACTACTTGCAAATTTAGATTGACAGCAATTCATCCTGGAAAGCAGAACTGTGATATTTTCAAGTCAGTTTATCATGACATTAGCATGCATATTCAGTACAAGAACAGTCCATAATGGAATTACACATACGCAAGCATTTATGCATGAAATGCACTGCAATATTGCAGCACAGATGTGGTATTTGATCAACACAAGTACAGTAACACTGTTTAAGGTATGTAATTATTTGAAATATTGTAATAATTTAATAAATCAGTATATCCTAAGTTCTGTTACATATATGTAATTTAACTGCTTGTGTGTTAAATTCTTTTTTATTTTTATTTCATTACATGTTATTGTAATAATAACTTTATCCACTGGATTTGACATTTTTTTTTCAGTTCTAGTAAATAATCACTATTGCTACATTATAGTTTTAGCTGACCTAGTTCCTGACCTTGATTCTGAATTGGTAAACACAGAGTAAAAATCACTGGTCGTAATCAGGGTCATTCTTGGCTTGCATCAGCTCTGTTGTAAACAACTTTTTTAAAATTCATTTCTAGTGTGGGAATCATTGATTCTTAGCTAAGGCTGTACTAGCCTACATGCTAATTGACATATTATTTTATTGCGTTGTTCAGATTAAGTGACCATGTCACCCCACCAAGTGATCGAAAATTGAATGTTAAAATAGATGTTTTGTAGTGGATTTAGTCAGTCGTAGTTTACATCTTTAGAGCTCAAGGTGTTTTTAATGTTGATGCCAGTTTGATTTAAAATTCTTCTATTTTTTGGATCTAATAATTTATATTCCCTGCAAAATACCAGCGCTCATAAAAAATCTTGGACAAAGACATTTAGTGGAAATTATTTAGAATTCTAAAGCCAGAATATGTTCTTTGTGATTCAACAAGGAACTGTTGACACATCAACACAAAACAGGATATAGAGGACGTCATCACCTTCCATATTGGAACTTCATCGGGATTCGAACTTTGATTCAATTAGAACTATTTAGTGATAGGACTTATATTTTTAAATTCCAGGATTAGTTATTAGATTATATTCACAAACTGTAAGTCCTTTTTCATACTGTTACCTTATTTTCTAGGGAAATAAATTATTTTGTTAAATTTACAAAGCTTGTTGGCTTCACTCTTTTCTTTATTACTTTTGTATGAGTCTACATGTAACAAAGAAAATTGGGGGCTCCTCCAAGATATATGAATTTTGTTAAAATATTTCAGAAAATTGTTTTTTGAAATTTAATCTTCCCTAGTTTTCAGAAATTTTTTTCAATCCCATGTACTATTTCACATTTTGTTTGAAATCTTTAGTGAAATAAACAGGCTTTTTCACAATATCATCAAAAGTGGAGACTTTTCTTTCTAGTCCTATTCAGGAGCAGTTGGATTGTTTGAAAGAAGATGAATTGCTTGAACTTGCCAGAAAATATGAACTTTCTGAAGCAAAATCTTCCTTAATGAAGCAAAAAATTAAAAACATTTTGATTCAGTATTTGGTTGAAAAGAATGTTTTAGATAAAAGTGTTTTGGGTTCAATCAGTATGCCTGTATCAGACTCTGACATAAAAGTAAATGAATTGAAATTAAAATGCAAGATGGAATTAGAGTTAAGAAAGCTGGAACTTTAGAAAGATAAAGAGAAACAAATGCAGCTGCAATTTGAGAAAGAGGATAGAGACAGACAGGAAAGAGAGAAAGATAAACAAATGAAGTTACAATTAGAAGAGACGGAGAGAGACAGGAGAGAGAGAAAGATAAACAAATGCAATTAGAAGAGAGGGAGGGAGACAGAAGCAAATGCAAAAAGAGAAGGATGAAAGGGAATTTCAAATTAGAATGAAAGAAATTGAGCTGGCAAGTGAAAAGCACATTCCCACTTCACATACAAATTTAAGTTTTGATATTGCAAAGAATTTTAGGCTAATATCCCTGTTTAGTGAAAAAGTAGACAAATATTTTCCTTTTTTTGAAAAAGTTGCCCAAAATTTGAAATGGCCAAGGGGGTATTGGACTCAATTATTGCAGTGAGTACTTTATGGCAAAGCCCGAAATATCTTTGCATCCCTGTCAGTACAGCAAAGTTCTAACTATGACTTGGTTAAGGAATGCATCTCAAAGGGTTATGAGTTAATTCCTGAGGTTTATCGTCATAAATTCAGGAACTATAAAAAAGAAGCTGGACAAAATTATGTCAAATTTGCAAGAGAAAAAGAGTAGTTATTTGAGAGATGATGCTTAGCCAAGAAAGTTGAACATTATTATGAAAATCTCAAACAACTTGTATTACTTGAAGAGTTCAAGAACTGTGTCCATAGCGACATTAAGACTTATCTTGATGAGCATAAGATTGAAACCTTGGAAAATGCTGCTCTTCCTGCTGATGAGTATTTCTTAACTCATAATGTTCCTGTCGTAAGCAAGTCTTTCACTCAGCAGTCTACTGGCAAAAGGTATTTTATCCTAATACGACTCCTTCCAAAACTCAGTCTGGCACAACTTTTAAAAATCAAGCTTCTGATAAACATGATTCAAAATCCTTGTCTCTTCCTACGTGTACCTATTGTAAGAAGAAAGGACATGTTATTTCTGATTGCTTTAAATTGAAATATAAGCATAAGAATCAAGACAGACCTATCCCAAATGCTCTTATTTCCAAGAGGTCAAGGTCACGGTCATGTATTGAAAACAATACATTTGTTGGGTCTCATAAACGCCAGTCTGATTTTATTATGGAAAATTATGAACCATTCATGTCAAAGGTTCTATATCACTCTTGGATGATTTGGCGAAACCTATCCCTATTAAAATTTTAAAGAATATAGGAGCTTCTCAGAGTCCTTTATTATCAGGTACTTTGCCTTTTTTTGAGAAGTCTTCTTCTAATGAGAGTGTTCTCATTCAAGGAGTAGAGTGCGGCTTTGTTAATGTTCCTCTTTGTCATCAGATTTAGTTTCAGAACCTGTGACAGTCGGAATAGTGTCTTCTTTACCCACTGAGGGCATTCATTTGTTACTAGGCAACGACCTAGCTGGAGACAAGGTTGTGATTAATCCACTTGTAACTGACAAGCTTTCTTTGGATCAGAAAGTTGATCCACTTGAAACAGAATTCCTTAATTTATATCCTGCTTGTGCAGTTACTAGAGCTATGGCAAAGAAAGTGATAAGGAACGTATTCCTTTAGCTGACACATGTATTGGTCAGGCTTTCGATGAGGTTAACTTCACTCCTTGTTTGGATCAATCAAAAGGTATTGATCACAGTGATCCTCTTTTAACTACTCATTCTCTTTTTTCTAATCAGGGTGACAAACGACAATCACTTGTCGTCAAATAGGAAAAGGATCCTGAGATCTCCTGTTTGTTTCAGCGGGCCATTAGTGAAACTGAAGCCACTAAAGTACATAATTCATTAAAAATGGAATTCTTATGAGAAAATGGAGACCTCCCGAGGTACCTGCTGGTGATGAGTGGTCAGTGAACTACCAGATTGTAGTTCCAAAATCTTACAGACAGGAAATACTTAGTCTGGCCCATGAAACTCCTCTGGCTGGTCATTTTGGGATTAATAAGACTTGTCATAAGATCTTGACTCATTTTTATTGGTCAAAAATCAAAAGTAATGTTTGTAAATACTGTAGATCTTGTCATACCTGTCAAGTTGTAGGAAAACCCAATGAGAAGATACTTAAGGCTCATCTGCAACCTATTCCTGCATTTGATGAACCATTTAGTAGAATAATGGTAGATTGTGTTGGTCCCTTATCCAAGACCAAGTCAGGCAACCAATACTTGTTGACCATTATGTGTGCATCAACAAGGTTCCCAGAGGCAATTCCTTTGAGGAATATTAAAACCAAAACTATAGTAAAAGCTTTGATAAAGTTTTTGTACTCAATTTGGCCATCTCAAATTTGTCCAATTAGGTCAAGGGTGAAATTTTATGTTTGGAATTTTCCAGCTAGTCATGCCTAAATCTGGCATTCGGCAACTAAGTCAAAAGTGAAATTATGGTTTCACAGACTTTAATGGAGAGAACATCTGAGTCTTGTAATAGAGTTCTTTCTCTCTTGCTCATTCTTCACAATTTTCTTCAAATTCGGTATTACGTACCTTACAAGAGTAAAGAAGAAAATGAATGAGTTAATTATAATAATAGTATTCTGATCTAAATAAATTAATGGAGTACCAGTACATGTATATTGAGAGAGATAGCCAGGTAAATGATGCAATTTATTTAGTTGTACCTGTCCCACCAATTGAGGATGTAAGTGAAGAAATTCAATTGGATTCTACTGATTTTGGAGCAACAAATCTTCAGAATTCAGAAATTATGAATAATCTGGACCAGAAACTTTTACATTTGCAACAACAAGAAAGGAAGGAATTCATACAGTTCTTTTTTGAATATGAGAACTTATTTTCAGATGTTCCTACAAGGACAAACAAAACTTTTCATGATGTTGAAATTGTGAATTCCAAACCTGTGAAACAACACCCATACAGGATGAACCCTCTCAAACAGGAATACTTGAAAAAGGAAATTCAATATCTGCTGGAGAATGATTTCATAGAGCCCAGTAAGTGACTGGAGTTCACCATGTATACTTGTTCTGGAACCAGATAAAACTTTCCATGCTTGAAACAGGTTATCTTTTTCAAGTAAAATGTGTAAGTTTTTCATGTAATATTTGTTAAAGTAGGTAATACAAAATAAAAGTCAGTAATTAGCAAGTAAAATCTAGTAAACAGGTAGTCCAAATTTTAAATAAATGAACATCCAAAACAATAATAATTACAAAGTAATTCATTTAGTGTGGCTAGCTTGAAAATGCATGATTAATATAAACTGGATTCAACTGTTGCATGCAGCTTAATGTACAACGACACTTGGACTATTAAGACCTGAGATTGGTTTCAAGGGGGGGTGGGGTGGTAAATTGTTTAAGATACAATAAAACTTTTTGTTTTAGTTTTTTAGTTTTACTGTTCAAACAACTGGAATGGGAATATGATTGTAACCTCAAAAAATCTGGTTTCATAAAAAAATGGTATTTTACTGTTGTTATAGATATCTATATCGCATATATTATTTTATAATATAGTTTTTATTTAAGTTATTTGGTTACTGATATTTTTTAATTCTTAATTCTAAAGCACCAAAACAACGTTATGGTCTGAAAGGTTTCGCAACATGAAGTTCTAAATGAGGTTTTTCACATACCTAATTAAGTAATTGCTAATCATCAATGTAAACTTTGCAGTCTAAAGATTATCAGGATCTGCATAATAAAAAGCATTTTTAAAAAGCTACCTTCATAAAAATGTGTTGTGGCGTTTTTCTCAATATTCATAATGCAGTCATCCTATAATCATGCAGTCACTGTATCATCATAGAGTCATCACAGGCATGCAGTCATTACATCATCATGCAGTCATTCTGTCATCATATAGTCATCAGTCATGCAGTCATTACATAATCAGGCAGTCATCACAGTGATGCAGTCATTGTGTCATCATGCAGTCATGTAGTCATTACATATTCATGCAGTCATTACATCATCATATAGTCATCATGTCATATAGTCATCAGTCAGGCAGTTGTTACATCATCATACAGTCATCAGTCATGCAGTCATTATATCATGCAGTCACCATGTCACCATTCAGTCATTGCATCATCATGCAGTCATCAGTCAAGCAGTCATCACATATTCATGCAGTCCTCATGCAGTCACCACATAAACATGCAGTAATCACATTATCATGCACTCATCAGCCAATGAATCATGTTAGTCATTCCTGTAAAAAATTACTCCATTTGTTGTTCATTACAATTAGTCATGCTGTACTTGAAAGAGTTACATACCTTATTCAAATCAGCATGGAATCTAGCAGAGAAAATTATAGCAGTTTGAAAAATATGCAGACACCACTTACTGACCTCAACATATACACATGCATACATACTGAACTGTAAATGTTCTTTATCTCAACTTACACCACTTCTGAATTAAGATTTGGCATCAAATTTAGACACACACTATTATGATCTATTATGAAACTACCAAAAATGTATGGATTCACTGTTATGGATGCAATGGAATTATTATGCATTCACTGTTACGGATGTAGTAACATCAGATGGTAAATGCATGCATCCATACTTTGACTACAGTACTCGTCCTACACAATTGTACAGCAATGAATGGAAACTGCTTAAACTGAATGAAAGATATGCAAACACTTCATTTTCAAAACTTCTCATTTAATATGCATTGCTTTGAGACGGTAACTCTGAAGGATGAACCTTTACTTATGCCTTAT
>JAECUM010024132.1:0-10656 GCA_016617855.1 Megalonaias nervosa
TATTATCATAAAAAACTTTGGTGCGTGAAAAAATGTTACAAATACTATAACAGAATACTTCGAGTGATATCATATTTGCCACTGTTAATGACTAGCTCCGGTATAATTTCAAGTGGAGCATCATTAAATCCGTTTTTGTTAATAATATCCGGTGTTGGTGTTTCTCTTGGAACAGCGTGTAAAAAAATTGAGCCTCGTCTTGCGACTAAAAAAAAATGCTTGTAAAACAGCAAGTATCACCTATAAAAAATTACTTGATCAAATGCGATCTTATTTGCGGGGTATAAAATATGATATGGACGATTTAATACGCGAGTTCCGTATTATTGACAGTATGTTAACAGATATTCTGCCAATGAGATTCAGCAGATATGAAAAAGATTATCATAAAATATGGGTTACAACAGTAGATGTTTAATTTTGTATAGCTTTAGAAATATCATTATCAAATACAACATCAACCACATTGTCAATAAATGTCATCACATCAACTGCCCAACCCGCTATTCTCATATCATTTTCAGTTACGAATAACCATACTGACCCATATTTTGGTGATATATGATATCCAACTTTTTTAATACAATCGCTTATTATTTTAGTTTTAATACCAGTATAACTTGAGGCTGATTTGATTGAATTAAATCTCTTACAAAATTTATTTATCAGATCAAATCCAACATGTCTCTTTGATTGACAGAATGACATTATATATAATATTTCATTTGTTTAATATGAAATTTTGTCTAAAACTATAAAAATAATAATTATAGGGCTGTAATAGTAGTAGAGTAAGGTAAGTTGTTCCTATCTCAGAGACCCCCTACCCCGACAAAACAAATTTTGTCAGAAATATGAAAGTTATCATTTTGAGCTAAAAAGGCTGCTGACAAAACTTTTAACGTATAACGTTTTGGAGGGGTAGGGGGTCTCTGAGAGAGGAGCCTTACCTTACTTTACTACTATAGCAACAAAGTGCATTGTATCAATCAAAGGTGTTCTCCTGGTACGGTAATGTTAGGGACCAGCTAAGCACTGCTAAAAGAGAAAACCTTAAGGCTAAAGGGATCTGGCTTTCCACAAGCCTCATATTCATAAACAGATATATGAAGCTGAAACGAAGAATGTTACAAACATACTTCAAGCAGTACTAAGATCACTGAAAGTTCCAGGCGCAAAGAGCTCTTCGAGATTATGAACAATATCATGCAAAGGAATAAATGTACACTACTTCCATCGAACTTCTGTCCGCTCGACACTTCCGGATCTGTTTGCAGTTTTTTTCGTGACAAAATTCACTCTATTAGATATAAAACAGGCAACACAATTTCAGTTAACTCCTCGTCACCATACAGTTGTGATACCGATCATACACTGCAACTTTTAATAGCATTTAACCTGTCTCTACGGATTTGGTATATACATTTATGATAAAGAGCGCCCCAAAGTCATGTGAACTTGATCCGATTCCAACATCACTGCTGCTTGAATGCTTAGATTCAATATTGTTTTCACTAACCGATGTTATCAATACTTCTCTTTATGTAATCAATTACTTGTTCTGTTGTGTATTCAGTTATTTTTTAAGCTTTGGACGAAAGTCATGGTCATGGGTATTGGCTCAGGTACATTATATAATAATCCAAGTAAAGATCATTCAACTACCTTTGCCCGTAACGTGTTAATACTTTCTCAGACGATAATTAAATCACTTGATATTTGCAACATTCTCATAAGTATAGTATCTGATAATCTGCCGATGTATATGCAAGACATTATTTTCAGAATTTCTTTGTATACTTCTATACTCGTAAAAAACTGAAAACAATCATACCAAATGATCATACGTTAGTAATCTTAAGAAATTAATTTTAGCTTATCACGCTTTAAAGACAGGAAGTCGTTCTTATTAACTCTTAAGAATTAGAGGAAGGTAGGATTTGTTAGTTGGTAAGAAAACACATTACATATTACTTACGTAACAAGATCGGTCAAGAAATAAACTGAGCTCTGATATGTAAAGACAGTTATTGAATTTGATCAAAATAGATGTGATTTTTATATTCTCTAATTTATTACGAGTGTATGCTCTTAAAATAAGTAACAGAACAGAGTAAAGACAACAAGCTTTGTAAAATTTAACAAATAATTTATTCCCTAGAATACAAAGTGAGAAATGAGAAAAAAAAGAACTTACGGTATTGCGAATTAAATCCAAAAATAATCCAAGAATTAAAGACGCAAGTCCTAGTAATATAAAGTTCTGAATAAAACTTAGTACAAGTCCCGAAGAGATCCAGAATTGAAGGTGATGACGTGTTTGGTATAGCTTATGGTGTGCTGATGGGTCAACAGTCTTTTGTTGAATCATATAAATATAATTCCAGCTTTAAATTCAGTATAAATTCCAGTGAATGTCTTTATCGAAGAATTTATCACAGCACGTTTGTATTTCCAGCGAAAATAATCAATTGAATAAAATAATTTGAAAAAAACAAAATTCAGCCCAAGCTGGTCACAACATATAATACAACTTAAAGGTTCTATATGTTAAAGCACGGATGGTAAAATCTTCACAATCACAAGATTATATAGTTCTCAACTTGACCTAAGGTCACAATTAGCATTTCCTTAAAAAAAAAAACAACAAAAAAAACATAAAAATAAAAAAAAAAAAACATTACTTGATGGAAGATGGTTCAAGTCCTTCTTAGTTAACAGGACACAAATTGTATCCGTAAATTAAAAATATTAGAGCTCAGTTGATCTGTTTAGTTTTTTCAAAAGATTCTGTTTTCGGCCACGTTGTCTACAATCTATGCACTCAGCTGCTCTCATATCGTTTACCCCAACAACAAGTACCAGCAATACCAGCAGTATCTCATTACACCAACATGTAATGTGTTTGTGCAAGGCTCCGCATCTGGAGATGAAACGAATCAGTTACATTGCAATTCTCTTTCGGTTTCTCCCCAAAAAATCACGTATGCATCCCTTACTACCTCCAAGACTGGACTATTGCAATACATTATCTGGTTCGTCACGATATCTAATACATAAACTTCAAAAATTCAAAACACGGCTGCTCGGATCATCTCTAGAAACTTACGCTCCTCTTCCAACACTCCCATTCTCATTGTTCACACTGTTAAAATGAAGTTATAGGGACAACGTTCTCTTGCGTACAATGTACTATCTAATATTGTAAAGTGCTTAGAGCTTCTCAAGATTAGGCGCTCTACTAAGTCAACATTATTATTATTATTATTATTATTATTATTATTATTATTGTTGTTGTTATTATTATAGCATTAAATGTGAACATTTTCATAAAGATTACATCACTTTGTGGGATAGCTAACATCACTTAAAAATTAACCAGTGACGCGTGGATCAAAGTAAATGAAACACTTATGTGCGTCGAGCATCAGGTACTCAGGATACATGTATATAATTAATTAAAATCAAACTAAAAACTGCATACAGTTGTCAGTTTTACCTGACAAAATTTGTAAAATGATGAATTTTATAATTATCGAGTAAGACCGGTACAGTTTTTCCCTTGTCGGTCAATCGACATGGAATGAAATCTTTAAAACATATCACACACAAATGCGATTAATGTTCACGTCTAATAAATTTTACGATAACTCTCTCTCTCTCTCTCTCTCGGATGTTAAATGATGACACAAGTATTCTAGAAACTTAAAACAAATTGTAAGTAAACCACTTTAATATGACAAGGATTGGTACACTTAATAAGTCAGAATCACAGGTGGCTACATTATTATTTCTAAACTCCTATAAAATCTCTTTTGTAATCTTTAATATGATGAAGATCGGCTCTCTGAATAAGTCAGAACCTGAGGGCGCCATATTTATATTTCTAAAATTCCGTACAGAACATATGTTAATCTTGTTATCTTACTTAAAGCGGTACGTTAACAAAACATAATCACAAGGCGCACCATTACTTGTTTCATTTATTTTATTGTTGTCTTGTTCAATTTTGTTTACTAAACCTATTAGCGCTTTTCATGGCCATGACTGGTATGATAAATCTATTGTGTTATCCTACATTGCTGCTTCTAAATGTCTTCACTGGATCTGTGACAATAAATGTTTTAGATCGTGCTAATAATGGTAAATGTGTATAACAGTAATCTCATATGACGTTAAATAGAAAGAAAAGAAACAAAGATAAAAGTTAGCATATATATAACCCATATAGCATATATATATATATATATATATATATATATATATATATATATATATATATATATATATATATATTGAAATTTTTTGTCTACATGTGTTTGGGACACCGAAAATGCTATAGCTTTTGTATGCATAACTATTTTAGTGTCCCAAGATTTACAGTCATTATGGTAAGTGCCTTTATGGCTACTTTGTGCCTTTCTTGTAGCATTTAGTATCTCTTAGTAGTTCTTAGTTCTTATGTCATCAGTTTCAAATCCACTATTACACCGCCAGAAGGCGTGTCTGCCCAATATAAACAAAATTTGAGGCAAGCTTCCCTCGGAACCATCTCAAACTGAATTTGATAATAAGCAAATCTAATCTGAATACATCAGTAGGAATATGCATGCAAGTGCCTGATTGTGACCATTACGACTCTGCAAAGATACATTTGCAAAAACCTGTGGCTAGTCTTGCTTCCTCTTTGTATTTGCGCTATTTAGAGTATGAAGAGCACATCTGACCTAGCGACCAAGATACCTGTGCTCAAACCCACATAACAGGTATATCGGTATCATTTGCACAACACCAGGTGGGCGGAGGTTAGTGTGTATCGGATGTTAAGCTCTGTGTTTACAAAAATATAACATTCTTTATTTTAGATGAATTCTCGACTTTGAAGTAGGAGAGGTACACACCACTCAGTACAGCGACCTTCGACCTGATTATTACACAATATGATATAATGTAATTTATACCATTCCATCCAGGTGACGTTCAGTAAGTGCGGATATGAATAAAAAAAAACACAAATCATAGTTAAAACAATTCATCTTATTCCCAAATAAAATAGTTTAGTGGTAACGCAGGAATAGGAAAACAGCATTTGAAACGGTTCAATCACCTTTTCATACACATTAGTATAAGACATAGCTTTGTAACTTGTAAAATTGTTTTTGGTAAGCGAAACTAAGTTCACTTGTTACCTGTACAGTCACGAGATATATCACTGATTATTGATAAACGTACGGTTGGCTATATGGAACAACAGTTTGCAGTGTATCCATATCATCGCATAGATGTGGGCGCATTTTATAGACTGTATAAGTTTGATACAGTAAAATAAATGGACACTGACGATATTTGGTCAAATAATGACAGTCTTTTAACAGTAAAATGTATGAAATCTTCAGAAAATATAATATATTGGCTTTAGAAGGGGGGGGGGGCTTTGGATAAATATCATTATGTCATCAGAGTCTTATATGACCTGATGGTTTATGTCAGTGGAGTCTACTACACTACTGACATACATGCAACAAAATAATTATGTAAATACATAAATCGTGTATATAAAGCAACTGTCATGTTCTTATAGTGCATTCTATATACCATGATAGGGAACACTGTCGGGAGTAACGGAAGATGGTTCAAAGTTGTAGATCACTTTGTATGATATACGATATTGTGGTACGAGTAGTTTTAGGTACTTTGTTAAAGATATGTGATTCCTTTCCACTTTTCTTTTAATTGTCTTGCAATAATTGTCTGTTTTTGTACACTTTCTTGCCTTGAAATTCTTCATGCAGTTTATTTAGATGGGTTCTCTTAAATTCCATTTTGTTGCAATAGCAGGAAAAATACCATCAAACAAGAGCAGTTTATTTAAGTCAGCATTTCGCTTTGACACTTGCATGCACCTATTTATAACTTACTATTGACATCCTGTTTCTTCGGTATGTTTCTGTTCAACTGTTCTAGTGCAGTTTCCATATATGGTCAAATGTTTATGAGTGCTAACCATATTAGTCACATAATTCCCATTCCATCCATTCAGATTCACACTATTCTAAACTTTGCATCCCACTATAAGAATCCAAAATATCTGGGATCATATTTGCATATTTAGGGGAAGCTGCATTCTAGAGAACATTATCTGTAGGATATAAAACAGTCTCCTCATCTCAGAGAACATAATTAAATCGCTCTGTTAAAGGTCTTTACTGCATATAAAAGCATTACATTTAGGTTCGTACTTTAGAAATAATTAATGTTTGGATAATTTTTTTGAATACATGATAATACATGTTTTCCATATATTACATAGATAATATACTGCAGGACTTAAAAATACCATACCTTATGTATAACATTCAGTTATGATCCTTATTTATAATGACATTTCAAGAAATGCACAATTATGTCCTCGGTGCCTACTTTTGAAAATAACGAGGAAATGTATTGTGAAGTGTGATATTAGCCCTCAAGCTGGATGCAAACACAGATACAACTGATTTAAGTTCTCAGTCAAGATTAAAAGGTTTAAAAATTTAAACTATATTTTTGTTTGGTTTGGTTATTTTAGTGCCTAACTTAAACCCATACTGTCAGTTTCAAATATAAATTATATGAATCTATATGATCTAAATTATTCATCCTTTTATTTCAGATGGGAATGCACATTGCCTCACGTGAGGCTTTGATGCTTGTAAGAGATCTTATAATACCGATGCTTTGGGACTGTAGTTGGATCAATTGGACACTGCCTCTTCATATGTCATGGCATCAAACTTTCTCTCCTTATTTGTCTCTATGCTGCTTTTGTATCGTTTGATTCTTTTATCATCAACTACATCTCCCTGTTAGATAAATACTTTTCTCTATTTGACTCGCTATGTTTATTGTTAATTCTTGGCATTTTTTTATTTATTTATTTATTTATTTATTTATTTATTTATTTTGCTGTATTTTTCCGCAGATTTTATCCCAAATCCAGCATAACTGTTTATAAACTGTGATCTACTATATTTGGTGACAGATTGGTTTTTTACATGAATTTTATACACTATACAAAAGGAGGGCAACTTTCTATTTGTGTTACAGACATGATGAGTGGGCTGACCTTTCTGCAAAGACTGGATTAAGTGACTTAATTCGTCTGAAGTCGCTGCAAAGCGTTCACAGCTTATATTTTATAACAGGACTGGATCGTGTCCACCTGCCTCCAATCTTGGGTTCTGTGTCTACTTAGAAATATAAAATCCATTATTTTAGATGAATTCTCCATTTTGAAGTGGGAGAGGTCCATATTAATCAGTACACTGTGCATTGACCTTTGACCTTTGACATGGTTATTGCAATATATGACAGAATGTGATTTATCCCATGTCAGGCATGCGAAGTTCAATAAGTGTTGTTATGAATGAAATAACTCAAAGTTAAAAAAAAAAAAAAAAAAAAAACTCATTTTACTACCAGAAAATAGTTTCTTAGTAAAGCACAAATATGCAAACAGCAGCTGCAACAGTTCATTTGTCATCACATACGCATTAACATTAAACAGCTTGGTACCTCATACAATTGTTTTGACAAGTGAGACTACATCCACCGGTCACCTTACAATTCTGAGCTATATTACCTATGATTGAAAATGTATGGTTGGCCATAGGTATATCGGTACCAATTGTTCAAAACCAGGTGTGGAGCTCTCAACGGGTACCTGGGTATTTATGTACCCGGGTACTCGATACCCGCCCATTCATAATTACCCAATTAGTACAATGAGCCATATGTTACCCATTTAATTCATGTCAAGAAAAAACTAAGATGAGATCGGCGATTTTATATCTGACGACATCAGGAATACTTTATCTGCCAGCCTATAAATCAATGCCTTTTTACCAGTAAGTCGGCATTAAAAAATATTCAATGTATGAAAAATAACTCCCCAAAAATAATTACCATTGTGGGATATAGATCGGGTGTGAAAACATTTAGGAGCCAACAATGATAAGGGGTTCAACTATTTACAGCAACCTCTCCATTCCCAGTAAATACGACTACCTTCAACTGCAAGTGCTTGTAATTAGGTGGCATACCTTTTTATATTTGCTCATGCTAGCTGTTAGTTTGAATTACTCTGACACGTCTCTCACCGTGATTAAAGAACTGTCACTGGTTGAGAAACAAAATACATCACTAAGCAACTGGCATTACATATTATTAATCATTATTCAGTACCGTATTCAGAATGGATAATGCTGCAATTTAAAATCAATTACTTTTTAAAATTAATAAATGGTTTAAACATTGAACGTGTTGGTATATACTTAATGACTGGGTGAATATAGTGCTCAATGCAAACTGTGGTAACACGAGTACTGTGCGACACCATTTCGTCGGAAATCATAGACGTGAACAACACTAGTAGCAATGACAACAGTACACTAAACATTGTAGCTATTTTTGTGCCACCAAAGTCACAATTATCAGCGCCAGCAGAAATGGAAATTGGCCGGAAGATCGCAGCATTTGTAACACATGATTGCAGGCCAATTTGCATAGTGGAAGGCGAGGGATTTTTCATTCCGATCAATGTTTTAGAGCCGGATGATGATGTTAAAGTCGAACACCAACCACAACATTTGTTAATGAACGTTATGCGCAAGGGGTTACAAACTTCATCTCCAGTTGGGAAAACAGAGAATGTTGCATTCACCATTGATATATGGACATCCATACAGAATATCGCATATACGTGCATGACAGCCCATTTGGTAAACTCGGACTGGCAGCTGGAATCAGCTGTTTTACAGACAAGGTAACTACCCGAGTAACATACAAGTGAAAACATGTCACACACAAGCTGTAATTGGCAGTCAACGATGATACTAAAGCAAAAAGTTACTGAAACGATGCTTGGTGCCGCCATGCGACCAGCTCCTCACTTTAAACGTAGTACAGTTGCAATACAGGTTTCTTGTTATAATTTGACAGCATTAAAATGGAGATAAAGATGAAGTGTCAGAAGTTATAATCAACTGTACTACAAGATCGAACTCATCACTGAATATGTTTGACTAGCTTGTTAAACTGTACTGGGCCATTGGGGCAGCATAACTCGGGAAATGGCTGATGACAACTGGTTTCTTGACCAAGCTGTCATACCTGTTTTGAAACCATTTCAGCTGGTAACAAACATGTCATATGGGCAGACATACCCTTCACTTCTATTTGTCTATCTGCGTCTTCCAAAGCAGATGAATAAGCTTATGTTAAGGAAGGCAGAACAATAATAACTGCAGAATTACAACGCCATTTTTAACCAGAATGATACAGCACATCGAATGCACCGACAAAATGCACTTTCCACGTTCTTCGTGCAGTCGTCAACCTAAAATAAAGCAGTTCAAGTTTGTGTATATTCACTGTAATACAGTTTTAGTCGAGTACCCGGGTGTTAACCGATCATTAGGATCGATGGGAACCCGACAGAACTTTTCTAAAATTTGGACAGCTTTAACCAGGCGAGCAGAGCATCGTGTGTGGATTGGATTCGGAAATAAACAGTTAAACTAGATATGACTGGTGCATTCTGTAAGAGTTGTAGATTCTGTCAGGCTTGAAAAGAAGCTGAGTCTCTTGGTAACATGTAACATTGTGATAATTCATATTTAGGTAATATTTTGTATTTTTATGTTTTCTTTTAAAATACCATCATTGTGTTGTGACAAGATAACTCTTATCCCTGTTTATTTCCAGAAGAGTTATTTCTCTTAAATGCATTGGAGTACCTGGCTTTGTCATTGTCAAATTGACAATATAGCCTAGTTCTCAATGACAGTAAATGAGTCATGCTGACGTGGGATAGAACGTATATTTATTTCACCAAACGTTAGCATTAAGGTCAATGGAAAAAGAATTGGTGCCATAATACCAACGTCGGTACTGGAAACAATCGGCCATGCCTAATATGCATGTAGATGTATGTATAAAACCATGTACTTATTATTATTATTATTATTATTATTATTATTATTATTATTATTATTTTGTTGCTGTTGTTGATGATAACGCTGCTAATTAAGTAAAAAAAAAAATATTATCATTGCTAAATTATCTATAATGGACTGGCCAGAACATACTTTATCTATCTACTGTTCTTAACCTATAGGCTGTCAAAAATTATAAAATAATAGTATATGTCAAATTACACTTGACTGCAGAAAACCTGAATTTGACTCACGCAAAATCACCTACCTTGAATAAGAACTCGATCAATGCATTGTTGTTTATGAATGTAATTTCTTCAATATCGATTCCTTCTAATACTCGATCAATGCATTGTTGTTCGTGAATGTAATTTCTTCAACATCGATTCCTTCTTCTTTGTAAATACTCAGCTCCTTTTTCAATACCTTTGCATTTGTGAAGTTCTGCAGACGCTCATTTTCGGTGTTCGTGCAAAGCTGCTCAAAACTGATGACGACCAGTTTTTCAAATCCAGCAATATGCAGAATTCCGTTGGTCTAGCAGTCTCCTACCCTTCCAAAAAGCAAAAATCTATGAACAAATATCTGTATATGATCTCGACGATCGATATAGCCTTTTCCGTGTAAATGATTCAGATATAATCGAATGAATATATGTGTGTGTGTGTGTGTGTGTGTGTGT